>JACEEZ010000516.1:207500-232152 GCA_016584305.1 Chionoecetes opilio
GTAGAAGTGGAATTTAGAGATTTTTTAACTGTCCTCCTATAAATAACCTCCATGTATTTAATATTTAACAAGAGAATATATTATCAGTCTTTATAGCCATAAAATACGTAAATAAGTAATACGTAAGTAGAATAGAGACAAGGGTTTCCTTTCCTTTGTTAATCTTTATATAATCAGATAACCACACCTCAATTTATTTAGGTTAGGTTAGGTTTAGAAACTCATTTTTTGGTAACCCTTCACGCCAGATCTTTCCTTTGCTATCGCAACAATCGTCTGTGTTAGACCATAAAATTATCAAAAATGTAACTAATAAACCAAATTAGGTTTAGTCGACCAGGACACTAAACAGGTCATATCTATAACACCTTGCTTAAATTCATCAAAAATCCTCTAATGGTACCCAAATTTTGACATGAACAAATCCGTTTATGGGCCGCAAAGTGGTTAAGTTCACTTTTCTTCATAAAAACAAACTCAATATCCTCATTTAAATATTTCCTTTATTATTCTCTAAACAAGCCTTACCTTACCTTTGGTCATCTTTCACATAAAACTCATATCAAAAAATACTAACTACTGACTACCATCAATCAATCATTGGGGGCTATACGCCGGGGGTCGCGTCGCCTCGGCCCACCCTACGACGCCACTCCCGGGGGGTCAACACGCGCGCAGTTCCCATGCAGGCTTCCTTTCCCAGACCAAGCACTCTCGACAAGAAACATCAAATTGCCCCAGCCCGAGCTTGTGGGCGCCCCCCTTGCCTCCTCCAACGCCGATTGTCTCTTACAATACAACCCGAGGGAAGGAATCGGTTTTCAGGGTAGCGTGGTCCACATGCCCATATAGTCCGAAGTTGACGGACTATGTACTATAGCTGACTATAGACCTATGGACTATGGCTGACGTACTATGCAGGTATGAGGCTCTCGATTCAGTCTCAGGTGCAATCGCTCGATTTGACACTAATCATCCCAGCGATACCCCATGATGTCTGCGAAGACAACATTATTACCAAAGGCATTGATTCGTCTCTTCAGCAATATTTAATGTCCATTCTCACACCTAGAGTAATACAGGGATCACAAGCGAACTTGAAGATCCGGATCTTTGTCCTCCTGCACAAGGTACCGCCAACAGCCGAAATACTCCCCTCTGAGGCGAGTCCCATAACACCGTTGGGCTTGCAATCCGCCCGGTAAGACTTCTTGACGTGACCCGCCGTCATTTGGACCTGCGCTACCCAAGGGTATGTAAAACTTTCCCAAGATCTCAATGTCCTCGCCACACGCTGAACAGACCTGTACTGCTTTCATCTAGTAGTGCTCCCATACCTGGACCTTTGATCTTTGACCAGGAGACCTCAGTCCCCAAAGGCTTTGCCTCCTCGGGCAGCGCCCTCGAAGCCATCACCAGGACCCTCCAGCACTCAGCAAAGATACTGCAATCATCGGCAAATAAACAAGATCAAGTGGATCTTGGTGTTTGCCGCGGATGCTCCACAATCACTTTGATCTACAACCTTGTCAATACCCAGTCCATACCAGCGTTGAAACAGTGATGGGGGCAAGACGCACCCTTTGCCTCACTCCTGTATTCCAGGAAAGAAGCTGATACCCCTGCCCCACACTTCACAACAACTCTCAGTCCCGAATACAGACCATTTATCAAACCATAGTCCTGCAGGAATCCCTCGAAGTCGCAGAAGATCCCAAGTGATTTTGTTCTTGTTCTTGTTTTAGGGCTGGCGAGGATCCCTTGGGGACACTATGAAAGCCCTGGTGCTGTCTATGATGTTATCACAGTGCGTGTAGTTACCTGTCTTCCTCAGGAAGGCACAGGTGAGTCGAGATGACGGCGTGTTGCCGGAGGGGTGGACGCCCGCCGGCCGCAAGCAGGGGGGCCCAGAGTCAAAGGTGGTGATTGTTTCAGGGCCGATGATTTAAGACTGTAGCACTACAGTGGGGTTGAAGCGCGGCCCTGCAGCAGGACAGTGTTCCAATATCTCGGAACATTCTCTGCAGCCAGGGGCTAGTGAGGGAACCGGGACAGACGAAGACGGTGCCAGGTGAGCTGTGAGTGTCGTGTGCCCCAGGCTGAGAGGGCGGGTGAGAGTGTATCAAGGAAGACGGACTTTTTCCTTATCCACGGCTGGGGAGAAGATCACTGGGTATTGGCCCATGGAGGTGATGCGGAGGGCATCGCCGAGCGTGTTATTCCAGGCAGAGTGACTCACGATGCCCTGAGTCCAAACGCCTTCTGAGATCAACATAGGCTGCAAGCATCCCCTTTCGAAACTCACGTCGGCGTTCCACAGGACACGAAGCGCTAGGAATACGTCCGTTTGTTGACCTTACCAGCGTGAACCCAGCCTTGTATGAGGTCGCATGATGCATTCACCATATGACTGACTGCGAATCCGTGGTCAGCAATAGATGGGCAAGAACCTTGCCTGGTATGCTGAGCTAGTGTAAATATCGCGGTAATTGGTTGCAGTCCTGACGGTCCCCTTTCCCCTTTCCAAGATTTTTTTGTTCCGTCCTGTTGAATGTGTGTGTGTGTGTTATGTTGGTGTGTGTGTGTGTGTTGTGTGTGTGTGTGTGTGTGGGTTTTGTGTGTGTGGTCGTGTTGTGTTTTGTTCTTTGTGTGTCTGTCTTGTGTGTCTGTGTGTGTCTGTCTGTCTTTGTGGTGTATGTGTGTGGGGTGTCTGTAGTGTGTGTGTGTCTGTCTGTCTGTCTGTTTTTGTCTGTGTTGTCTTGTGGTCGTCTGTCTGTGTGTGTGTGTTGTGTTGTGTGTGTGTTTGGTGTGTGTGTGTTGTGTGTGTGTGTGTGTGTGTGTGTGTGTGTGTGTGTCTGTCTTGTGTGTCTGTGTGTGTCTGTCGTGTGTGTGTGTTGTGTGTGTGTGTGTGTCTTTTGTGTTTTTTGTTTTTGTCTGTCTTGTGTGTCTGTCTGTGTGTGTGTGTGTGTGTGTGTGTGTGTGTGTGTGTGTGTCTGTCTGTGTGTCTGTGTGTGTCTGTTTGTCTTTGTTGTGTCTGTGTGTGTGTGTCTGTAGTGTGTGTGTGTGTGTCTGTCTGTATGTCTGATTTTGTCTGTCTGTCTGGTCTTTGTGTGTCTGTGCTGTGTGTGTGTGTGTGTGTTTGTGTGTGTTGTGTGTGTGTGTGTGTGTGTGTGTGTGTGTGTGTGTGTTGTGTGTGTGTGTGTGTGTGTGTGTGTTTTGTGTGTGTGTGTGTGTGTGTGTGTGTTATGTGTGTGTGTTGTGTGTGTGTGTGTGTCTGTCTTTGTGTGTCTGTCTTTATGTGTCTGTGTGTGTCTGTCTGTCTTTGTGTTTTTTGTGTGTGTGTGTGTGTCTGTTAGTGTGTGTGTGTGTGTGTGTGTGTGTGTCTGTCTGTCTGTCTGTTTTTGTCTGTCTGTCTGTCTTTGTGTGTTGTGTGTGTGTGTGTGTGTGTGTGTGTGTGTGTGTTGTGTGTGTGTGTGTGTGTGTGTGTGTGTGTGTGTGTGTGTGTGTGTGCGTGTGTGTGTGTGCATGTGTGTGTGTATGTGTGTGCGTGTGTTCCTAATAATGACGCTACACACTGCTAACTCTCCACCCAGGCCACACATTGAATTGATCTGTGCCGCCTTTAATAATTCCCTCGCCGTGCCCTTAACGCCGAGCACCTGAGCCAGAGAGAGACAAGGCCGGACAACTAAACACGGCAGGCATTCAAGGAAATCATTAAATATGTTTCTCACGTCGGTGGTATCGTTTGATCTTTATGAATGCGGGATCGAACAAGCAAGCAAGCAAGCAATTTATTCTTCCACGACCGGCGTAGTGTGTGTGTGTGTGTGTGTGTGTGTGTGTGTGTGTGTGTGTGTGTGTGTGTGTGTGTGTGTGTGTGTGTGTGTGTGTGTGTGTTTCTCATTCGCTTCTTTATGGGGCAGCGGTCGTTCATCAGCGTCGCCTATTCCAAGGAATTTGCCATTCGCTTTCCACATGAGATCCATTGCCCTTTAAATAACCTTCCCAATATTGCAACATAACGCTACCCTCATATTACCAATTTAAAAAATCAAACTTGGTATATTTTCAAGGTGTAATACTTAACTTAATTTGTAAATAACTGGTGTAACTTAAGCATCCTTCTTCATACACTATAACCATACACACACACACACACACACACACACACACACACACACACACACACACACACACCCACACACACACACACACACTACACGACACACCACACGACACACACACACACACACACACATAATGTTGCCTGTGTACTGCAAATTTAGATTAGAAATTTCCGTCTGTCAAAGAGTCTTGGCTCGACAGACCATGCCGTTAATAGACATGGTATATATAAGTTTGTTTATATAATTTATGGATGTAACAATTATGGCAATAAATTTACTATTACTATTACATACACATACACATACACACACATACACACACACACACACACATACACACACACACACACACACATACACACACACACTAACACGACACACGACACACACACACACACACACATACACACACACACACACACACACAACATACATACACACACACACACACTAACACGACACACGACACACACACACACATACACATACACATACACACACATACATACACACACACACACACACACACACACACACACACACACACACACACACACACACACACAGGTGACCGAGCCGAACAGTCCCAGCGGCAGAATCGATTATCAGTAAGGAGATGATGTGGAGCGGCGATAAAAGCTGGCCATAACACTCCACCTTAGAGGGACCATTCAGGTGGAGACAGGTGGTGGAGACAGGTGGTGGACGACCCGCTGAGAGCCACCACCTGAACTACCTGAGCCCTCCACTTTATCTTTCCGGTGCAGGTGGAGAAAGGAAAAGACTAGAAGATCAAAGGCAGATAAAGAAAGAGGCGTCGCTATAGAATAAAAGAAAGGAATTTATAAGAGCCAAGAAAAGAGAGAAGTAGCTTTGTCTTTATTTTACATGTGTTTGTTTCGTGTTGACCTTTTCTGCCATTCCCTTTACGTGGTTTTCTTTTTATTCATCGTTTATGCTCCCACTCACTCTCTCCCTCCCTTCATTCTATTCTTTTAGTTTTTATTCGTATTCAGTTTCTTTTTCTAATCTTTTTCTTTCGTCTCCCGCATGTGTAATGAGAAGGTGCGTCCTCCACCTGCCTCGCTTTTTATTTTGTATAACTCTTTCTTTCCTTCCCTTTATTTGCCTCCCCTCCCTTTCCTTCCCTTCCCTTTCCATCCCTTCCCTTTCCTTCCCTTTCCTTCCTTCCTTTCCCTTTCCTTTGCCTCCCTTCGCTTCCCCTCTCTTCCCTTCCTTTCCCTTTCCTTTCCTTTCCCCTTCCCTTTCCTTCCCTTTCCTTCCCTTCCCTTTCCACCCCTTTCCTTTCCTTCCCTTTCCTTCCCTTCCTTTCCCTTTCCTTTGGCTCCCTTCCCTTCCCCTCTCTTCCCTTCCTTCCCTTCCTTTCCCTTTCCTTTGACTCCCTTCCCTTCCCCTCCTTTCCTTACTCTCCCTTTCCTTCCCTTCATTTCCTTCCCCTCCCTTCTCTTCCCTTCCCTTCCCTTCCCTCCCCTTCCTTCCTTTTCCTTTCCTTTCCTTTCCTTTCCTTTCCTTTCCTTCCCTCCCACTCCCTTATTATCCCTTCCCTTCCCTTCCCTTCCCTTCCCTTCCCTTTCCCTTCCCTCCTTATCTATCCTATCTCTCCCCCATCACCCCATCCTTTCCATCTTCCCTTCCCTTCCCTCCTTATCTATCCTATCTCTCCCCATCACCCCATCCTTTCCCATCTTCCCCTTCCCTTCCCTTCCCTCCTCGTCTGTCCTATCTCTCCCCCATCACCCCATCACCCCATCACCCCTTCCATCTTTCCGTACCCTTGCCTTCCCCCTCTCACTCGTACCCTCTGCAGGACAAAAACTTTTCTTCCTCCTCATCTCCTCCTGCTCCTACGGGTGTCATTAGTTCCGAGGGCGCCAATCTTATGGGGTGAAAGTTAGGTCATTTTTCAAGGCTCGACTTTTGTTTTCTGGGTACCTGTTACTCATGAGAAGGAGTATCCAAAAACAATAAGATATGTTACGATTCTTCTCTCTCTCTCCTCTCTCTCTCTCTCTCTACTCTCTCCTCTCTCCCCTCCTCTCTTCTCTCTCTCTCTCTCTCTCTCTTTTCTCTCTCTAGTCTTTTGCGGATTTGAAAAAAAATGCAGTTCTCTCTCTCTCTCTCTCTCTCTCTCTCTCTCTCTCTCTCTCTCTCTCTCTCTCTCTCTCTCTCTCTCTCTCTCTCTCTTTTCCTCTCTCTCTCTCTCTCTAGTCTTTTGCGGATTTGAAAAAAAATGCAGATTCTCTCTCTCTCTCTCTCTCTCTCTCTCATCTCTCTCTCTCTCTCCTGCTCTCTCTCTCTCTCTCTCTCTCTCTCTCTCTCTCTCTCTCTCTCTCTAGTCTTTTGCGGATTTGAAAAAAAAATGCAGATTCTCTCTCTCTCTCTCTCTCTCTCTCTCTCTCATCTCTCCTCTCTCTCTCTTCTTCTCTCTCTCTCTCTCTTCTCTCTCTTCTCTCTCTCTCTCTTCTCTGTCTTTTGCGGATTTGAAAAACAGGCAAACACATAAACAGACAGACAGACAAAGCGGTGACTACTAAGACTTCAAATTTAATAGTTTTGCAATAAAGGTTATTCCTACCACGATAAAGAAAGCAGAAGTGAAAGTTCGTTGGTTTACATCTATGTGTTTGGTCAATAGAAAAAAAAAAGTCTGGTAGAAGTGGATTTAGATTTTATAACTTCCTTCCTAAAAATAAACTCCATGTATTTAATATTTAACAAGAGAATATATTATAAGTAGTTAATAAGCATAAATAAGTAAGTAAGTAATAAGTAAGTCGAATAGAGACAAGGGTTCCTTTCCTTTGTTAATCTTTATATAATCAATACCACACTCAATTTATTTAGGTTAGGTTAGGTTAGAAACTCAATTTATTTAACCCCTTCACGCCCAGATCTTTCCTTTGCTATACACAATCGTCTGTTGTTAGCCATAAAATTACAAAAAGTAACTAAGTAAACCAAATTAGTTAGTCGACAAGGACACTAAACAGGTCATATCTATAAAAACATTGCTTAAATTCATTAAAAATCATCTAATGGTACCCAAATTACAATGAAAATTACGTTATGGGCCTCAAGGGGTTAAGTTTCACTTTTTTCATAAAAACAAACTCAATATACTCAATTTAAATATTTCCTTTCTTATTCCTCTAAACAAGCTTACCTTACCTTCGGTCATCTTCACATAAAACTCCTATAAAAAAATAATAACTACTGACTACTCAATCAATCAATCATTGGGGGCATACGCCGGGGGGCGCGTCGCCTCGCCCACCCTACGACGCCACTCCCGGGGGTCACCACGCGCGAGTTCCCATGCAGGCTCCTTTCCCATACCAAGCAGCTCTCGACAAGAAACATCAACTTGCCCCAGCCACGAGCCTTGTGGGCGCCCCCTTGGCCTCCTCCACGCCGGATTGTCTCTTACAAATACAACCCGATGGGAAGGATCGGTTTCAGGGTAGCGTGCCACATGCCAAGCCATTATAGCACGAAGTTGGCGCTGACGGACTATGCAGGTAATAGGCCTCGATTCAGTCTCACGGTGCAATCGCTGATTTGACACGTAATCATCCCAGCGATACCCCATGATTCTGCGAAGACACTTATTACCAAAGGCATTGATTCGTCTCTTCAAGTCACTATTTAGTGTCCATGTCTCACAACCATAGAGTAAGACAGGGATCACAAGCGACTTGAAGATCCGGATCTTTGTCCTCCTGCACAGGTACCGACAACGCCAAATACTCCCGCTGAGCGAGTCCATAACACCGTGGGCTATGCCAATCCGCCGTAAGACTTCTTGACGTGACCCGCCGTCATTATGGACTGCGCTACCAAGGTATGTAAAACTTTCCAAGATCTCAATGTCCTCGCCACACGCATGAACAGACTGTACTGCTTCATCTAGTAAGTCTCCAAATACCTGGACCTTGATCTTGAGCCAGGAGACCTCAAGTCCCAAAGGCTTTGCCTCCTCGTGCAGCGCCTCGAGAGCCATCACCAGGACCTCCAGCGACTCAGCAAAGATTACTGCATCATCGGCAAAAACAAGATCAGTGATCTTGGTGTTGCCGACGGATGCTCCACAATCACTTTGATCTACAACCTTGTCCAATACCCAGTCCATACAAGCGTTGAAAAGTGATGGGGCTAGGACGCACCCTTGCCTCACTCCTGTATTCACAGGAAAGAAGCTGGATACACCTGCCCCACACTTCACAACACTCTCAGTCCCAGAATACAGACCAGTTATCAAACCAATAGTCCTTGCAGGAATCCCTCGAAGTCGCAGAAGATCCCAGAGTGACTCTTGTTCTTGTTCTTGTTTTAGGGCTGCGAGGATCCCTTGGGGAACACTACGAGCCCTGGTGATGTCCTATGATGTTATCACAGGCGTGGTAGTTGACCTGTCTTCCTCAGGAAGGCACAGGTGAGGCGGATGACGGCGTGTTGCCGTGAGGGGTGGACGCCCGCCGCCGCCAGCAGGGTGGGCAGGTCAAAGGTGGTGACGTTCAGGGCGATGAGTTAAGACTGTAGCACTACACGGTGGGAGTGAAAGCGCGGACACTGCAGCAGGAAGTGTTCAATACTTCAATAGTCTCCGGAACATTCATGCACCACGGGCAGTGAGGGACCGGGGACAGACGAAGACGGTGCAGGTGAGCGGTGAGTGTCGTGTGCCCCAGGCGGAGAGGCGGGTGAGAGTGATATCAAGGACACGGGACTTTTTCCTTATCCACGGCTGGGGGGAAGAGTCACTGCGGTATTGGCCCATGGAGGTGATGCGGAGGGCATCGCCGAGCGTGTTATTCCAGGCAGAGTGACTCACGATGCACTGAGTTAAACGCCTTCTTGAGATCAACATAGGCTGCAAGCATCCCCTGTCGAAACTCACGTCGGCGTTCCACCAGGACACGAAGCGCTAGGATACGGTCCGTTGTTGACTTACCAGGCGTGAACCCAGACTGCTGAGGTCTCTGATGCTTCACCAGATGACTGCGAATCCGTGTCAGCAATAGATGGGCAAGCACCTTGCCTGGTATGCTGAGCAGTGTAATATCGCGGTAATTGTTGCAGTCCTGACGGTCCCCTTTCCCTTTCCAGATAGGGACTTTCCCTTTCCGAGGCAAGGGCCTCGGAATTTTTTATTTTTTTTATTCTTCAAATATCTCAAAATATACGAGGCGTAGACAAAACATATATAGAATGATAAGGATTGAATAGGAAGAGACCTTAAGTTATAGTAAACAAAATTTGGAATGAAAGTTCGCTAAGGAAAAAAAGGACACTTATTTGTAATTTCACAAAATAAATTTTTCTCAAAAACGTTTAGCAGGTAATTAGTTATTATTAGAATACTGATTGAAACAGAGGATATAAAATCTGTAGCGGAACAAGTTTGCTTTTATGCATTTTTCTACTAGCACTAATAGTGGGGTCGTAAAATGGCAATAGTGGTTCGCCAACAATCTCGTGTCAATTTTTTGTGTGGAAATATTTTGCCCAACGAGGCGAATTTTGTAATGACTTTATGCTCCTAAAAAAATGAAAATAATAGGAGGAAAATATGAAAGAACTTGATAGAAAGAGTGATTTTGCACTAACCAGGTAGCCTATTTTTTTTTTCGTGTGAATTATTTTTAATAGACAAGCCTTCTTACGTAGTCCTCTCTTCAGGTGCAAAGAAAGAACAGATCACGTTGGTAATAGACAAGCCTTCTTATGTAGTCCTCTCAATTCAGGTGCAAGAAAGAACAGGTTCGTTGGTAATAGACAAGCCTTCTTATGTATCCTCTCTTCAGGTGCAAGAAAGAACAGATCACGTTGGTAATAGACAAGCCTTCTTATGTAGTCCTCTCTTCAGGTGCAAAGAAAGAACAGATCACGTTGGTAATAGACAAGCCTTCTTATGTAGTCCTCTCTTCAGGTGCAAAGAAAGAACAGATCACGTTGGTAATAGACAAGCCTTCTTATGTAGTCCTCTCTTCAGGTGCAAAGAAAGAACAGGTTACGTTGGTATGATTCCTGCTGTTTGAGCGAGACAAACTATATCGTCACTATTTTTCGTACCTAAACCAATAGTAAAAAAAAAAGTAGTAAGAAGAGAAACTGATGAAGAATGAAATATTAAATCTTTATACTCTACAAATCAGTTTGAATTAAAAAAAGTGGCGAGCGAATCGATTAGAAATTACAGATTCTCTTACCAGTGAAAAGGTTAGAAGGTATATTTTTCACAAGCTTCTGTCTGCCTCCCCACCGATCATGTTTTATAGTTTTATATTACTGACTACTACTATAATATAAAGAAAACTACTATAAAACTAAATCACCTCAACCAAACTCTATTTATTTTATATTCAACAATGGCAAGAGGAGTAGAAACAAGTGTGCCTTTCTCTCGTTTATCTTTGCATAATATCTCTCTCTCTCTCTCTCTCTCTCTCTCTCTCTCTCTCTCTCTCTCTCTCTCTCTCTCTCTCTCTCTCTCTCTCTCTCTCTCTCTCTCTCTCTCTCTCTCTCTCTCTCTCTCTCTCTCTCTCTCGTTTACTGATCATTGCTTTCTTGATATAATATAAATCTCTCTCTCTCTCTCTCTCTCTCTCTCTCTCTCTCTCTCTCTCTCTCTCTCTCTCTCTCTCTCTCTCTCTCTCTCTCTCTCTCTCTCTCTCTCTCTCTCTCTCTCTCTCTCTCTAATATGCAAACGACGAGATAACAGACTTTCCTCGGCGCACACAAGCTCATATATCGCGGTTATACCAACAGCTTGGCCGCAGAATTTCATTAAAGAGACGGACAGGTGTTCAGCGCACTACCGGAGAGCCAATCCAATTTTACCTGAATAATAAAAACACAGCAAGACGCGTTATTCCAATTCAATTCCTACCTCCCGTTTTTTTAAAGGTTTTGACAAGGTACGGACGGACAACCAACTATCAGATTGCTATAAAATGAAGTAGAAAACAGGCAGTATTTTATATATTTCGCTAGAATTTGAGACTTATTCTCTCTCTCTCTTATTCTCTCTCTCTTATTTTCTCTCTCTCTCTCTCTCTCTCTCTCTCTCTCTCTCTCTCTCTCTCTCTCTCTCTCTCTCTCTCTCTCTCTCTCTCTCTCTCTCTCTCTCTCTCTCTCTCTGTACTAGTTTAGTTTCTTCTTGCTCTGATACTTCCCCTTCCTCCCCCCTCCCCTTCCCCTTAAGAGGCTAAAAAGGGGGGTTGGAAGGGGGAGTGGAAGGGTAACTGACACGAAGCTAAGCCAGCGTGACAGGAGGGGGGAAAGGAGGGGGAAGGAAGGACGGGAAGGAGGGGAAAGGGGGAAGGGGGAGGGATAGAAGGAGGGGAAGTGAGGGAGGGAGAGGGATAGAAGGAGGGAGGGGGGTAGGGGCTAGGGATAGAAGGAGGGGAAGGGTGTGGAGGGGACGAAGGGTGAGAGGGGAAGGACGGGAGAGGGGAAGGGGTGAAAAGGTGAAGGGGTTAAAAAGAGGGGAAGGAGGTTAAGTGGAAGGGGATAGGAGAGGAAGGAGGGGAGACAGGAGGGGGGAAAGGGGAAGGGATAGATGGAAGGGAAGAGGAGAAGCGGGAGAAGGAAAGGAAGGGAAGGGAGGCCATTCAAGTGACTCTAAAGGCTGACTCGGAAATGACTCAGGAATTATACAGGACGCCGGAGCCACAGATTTCTTGATGAGCTGACGACCCGAGATAATAGGAAGTCTTGTTTTTATAATTAGTTAATAGGAACCATTAATCTCTCTCGGGTTCATTTCGTAGACGTTCGGCCTCTCGGTTTTGTATCTCTTCCCGATGATCCTTCTCTTCCTCCCGATATATGTGACCTTATGCTTTAATAGAACTACTACTACTACTACTACTACTACTACTACTACTACTACTACTACTACTCTACTACTACTACTACTACTTCTACTACTACTACTACTACTACTACTACTACTACTACTACTACTACTACTACTACTACTACTACTACTACTACTACTACTACTACTACTACTGCATCCTACTTATTCTGTTCTCTTTCATATATACATTTATTTATATTATTTTCTGTACTGACTGTAAACTTTGTCTATTCTCTCTACCTACATCCTCCGAAACTTTATCGTGAACTTATATATAGTACTTCTCTCTCTCTCTCTATCTCTCTCTCTCTACTACTCTCTCTACTACTCTCCTCTCTACTCTCTCTCACTCTCTCTCTACTACTCTCTCTACTGCATCTCTACTTCTGTCTCTTCTCGTCTTCTCATTTATTTTTACTTTATTATGAATTCCTCAAAGGTTTTCTGTCGTCTTCTCATCTTCCCGGAACTTTATCATTATATAATACTTCTCTCTTCTCTCTCTCTCTCTCTCTCTCTCTCTCTTCTCTCCTCTCTCTCTCTCTCTCTCTCTCTCTCTCTCTCTCTCTCTCTCTCTCTCTCTCTCTCTCTCTCTCTCTCTCTCTCTCACTCTTATTTTTACTTTATTAATGGATTCCTCAAAGTTTTACTGTCAGGAGCTTCAGCTGGACTACAGAAAACTATTTTCTCTCTCTCTCTCTCTCTCTCTCTCTCTCTCTCTCTCTCTCTCTCTCCCTCTCTCTCTCTCTCATCTCTCTCTCTCTCTCTCTCTCCTCTCTCTCTTCTCTCTCGCTCACACTTATTTTACTATGCCCATTGCCTTCCTATATATTTTACAGTCAGGAGTTCAACACTAAAACTATTTGACTCACCTTCCTTTTTCTCTCCCTCTCTCTCCTTGCTCTCTCTTCTCTCATTCTATTTCGGTCAACGTCGTGGCTCTCTGCTGTCTCTCTCTGACTCACGATTAATTCCTCCTTGTTTTAATGGCCTGAATTCACGAAGACCTTGTGAATCAATTTGGTCCCTTCCTTGCTCTTCCTATGTATTACGAGTGAGCTTGTCAGGTGCCTGAGAATGTAGCATTCTGAATGGCCCTCGTTTTTCCTTGTTTTGATGCTTGATATTACGTTGTGTGTCTTTGTGGGGTGTGTGGTTGTGTGTTGGTGTGTGTGGTGTGTGTTGTGTGTTGTTGTTTGTGTTGGGTGTTGTGTGGTTTTGTCTTTTGTGTTTGTGTGTGTGTGTGTTGTGTGTGTGTGTGTGTGTGTGTGTGTTGTGTGTGTGTGTGTGTGTGGTGTGTGTGTGTGTGTGTGTGTGTGTGTGTGGTGTGTGTGTGTGTGTGTGTGTGTGTGTGTGTGTGTGTGTGTGTGTGTGTGTGTTATACAAAGATAATCACCTTTACTTTAGTATTACCAGCAACAAATAGTGTAATGTTCCTAAACAGTTTGCTAATACAAGTGCTAATACAAGCTGCACGCCGTTATGGTACGTGTTAACAACAGAACAACTAAACTCTGAAAGTCGTGAAGTTCGTATTTACACGATAATAATAAAGTGAAGCCATGAAAATGCTAATACACTATCTAACTGTATTTAATTTGGAGAAAAAAAGTTAGGTTACAAATATATACATAAAAAACTACATTTTCAGAAGCCAAAAAATATCCTGATCGTCCGAAATCTTAAGTCCTAAAAATCCTAAATGCGGAAAAGACAAAAAATGCTCATCTGATCACAAATTTAATTAAAGGGAGAAAGAAAAGGAGAAAATATGACGTGACTTCAAAGATCATAAGTTTGTCACAGGTAAACTTCCCTTCTAATTAGCCAGAAGTCTTCAGGTGGTGATACGACAAACACTTAGGGGAACATGCTAAGCTTTTAACAATGATAAAACACGAACACTTTATAACGGGGGTAATAACTTTAATAACCTTTTGACGTGTGTGTGGGTAATAACTTTAATAACCTTTTGACGTGTGTGTGGGTAATAACTTTAATAACCTTTTGACGTGTGTGTGGGTAATAACTGTAATAACCTTTTGACGTGTGTGTGGGTAATAACTTTAATAACCTTTTGACGTGTGTGTGGGTAATAACTTTAATAACCTTCTTACGTGTGTGTGGGTAATAACTGTAATAACATTTTTACGTGTGTGTGGGTAATAACTTTAATAACCTTCTTACGTGTGTGTGGGTAATTACTTTAATAACCTTTTTACGTGTGTGTGGGTAATAACTTTAATAACCTTCTTACGTGTGTGTGGGTAATAACTTTAATAACCTTCTTACGTGTGTGTGGGTAATAACTTTAATAACCTTCTTACGTGTGTGTGGGTAATAACTTTAATAACCTTTTGACGTGTGTGTGGGTAATAACTTTAATAACCTTCTTACGTGTGTGTGGGTAATTACTTTAATAACCTTTTTACGTGTGTGTGGGTAATAACTTTAATAACCTTCTTACGTGTGTGTGGGTAATTACTTTAATAACCTTTTTACGTGTGTGTGGGTAATAACTTTAATAACCTTCTTACGTGTGTGTGGGTAATAACTGTAATAACCTTCTTACGTGTGTGTGGTAATACTGTAATAACTTTTACGTGTGTCGGTAATAACTTTATAACTTCTTACGTGTGTGTGGGTAATAACTGTAATAACCTTTTTACGTGTGTGTGGGTAATAACTGTAATAACCTTTTTACGTGTGTGTGGGTAATTACTTTAATAACCTTTTGACGTGTGTGTGGGTAATTACTTTAATAACCTTTTTACGTGTGTGTGGGTAATTACTTTAATAACCTTTTTACGTGTGTGTGGGTAATAACTTTAACTTCTTCCTTTTTGTGTAATAAATTTCCTATTTATTTTCATTTTCATTTTTTTTTTTTTTAGCAGTTTTTTTTTTTTTTTTTTTTTGGTTTTTTTTTACCCATACCCACCATGAAGCTTTAAATATTCATAAGGGAAAACCAACCTTTTTATTCTAATCTTTCCATACACTCTTATTCTCACTTATAAGTCACTTATAAGACAGATCCATCTCCTTTATTCCCCCTAGTCATTGAGTCAACCATACAAATCTTACCTAACTGCTCACCTATTCTTCTGTTTATTTATTCACCTATTTTACCTGTTTTACCTGTTTTACCTGTTTTATACCTATTTTACTTGTTTTACCTGTTTTACCACTTTACCTGTTTTACGTATTTTACCTGTTTTACCTGTTTTACGTATTTTACCTGTTTTACCTAGTTTTACCTATTTTACCTGTTTTACCTGTTTTACCTGTTTTACCTATTTTACCTATTTTACCTGTTTTATCTATTTTACTGTTTTATCTGTTTTACCTATTTTACCTGTTTTATCTATTTTACCTGTTTTACCTATTTTACCTGTTTTACCTATTTTACCAGTTTTACCTGTTTTACCTATTTTACTTAGTTTACCAGTTTTACCTGTTTTACCTATTTTACTAATTTTACCTATTTTACCTGTTTTACCTATTTTACCTATTTTACTTATTTTACCTGTTTTACCTGTTTTACCTATTTTACCTATTTTACCTGTTTTACCTATTCACTGTTTACGATCCTATTTATCCTTATTTTACTTTTGTTATTCCTGTTTACGCAGTTTTCTATTTATCCTATTTATTTTATTTGTGTCTATTCACTGTTACGAGTCTTTATTTATGTCCTTATTTATTTTATTTGTGTCTATTCACTGTTACGAGTTTTATTTATATGTCCTTATTTATTTCATTTGTGTCTATTCACTGTTACGTGTCCTTATTTATATGTCCTTATTTATTTGTGTGTCTATTCATTGTTACGTGTCCTTATTCATTTTATTTGTGTCTATTCATGTTGCCTTACAATTCACCTATTACATATTATTAGTAAAAAGGGCATTAGTAGTATCACCGCCACACCAATACAATAACAAGAAACCATTAAAATATATCGTTCTTGCACAACTTTTCTAAACTCACTCTTTGATAACATATATAAGTGTCCTTCCTGCCTTTTCCACGCCCTATATTCCTCCCTATCCTATACTATCCTAACCTATCCTATCCTATCCTATCCTATCCTATCCCTATCCTATCCTATCTTTATCCTATTCTATCCTATCCCTATCCTATACCCTACCCTCAAGTGAACCTCCAGAGCCTACCATCCGAGCCCTGGGTCACCACTGCCTACAGGCGCTATAGACACAGATGTAAATAAAATAAAATTATCCCTATATTATCCCTATCCTATCCCTATCCTATCCTATCTATATCCCTATCCTGTCCTATCCTATCCTATCCCTATCCTATTCTATCCTATTCCTATCCTATCCCCCCTTACGCCACACCTTTGCTTATATCCTCCCCATATCTTTATCTCACATCTCCTCATATCCATTCCTTAAACCTGATATTCACCTCAAATTCACTACACAAAATCCTTCCTCATTTTCCCCCACACACTCACGCGGCCTTATCCTCTCACCTCCTCTCTCTTATATTCCCCCAACGCCATCACACTAGCCCCCCCACCTCTTTGCTACCCCCAACCCACCCCCAACCCACCCCCAACCCACCCTCCATACCCACTCTCTTGAGCCGCCCTCTATAAGCAGCTCAGAGCCTTTTGCGAGTATAGAGTAAACCACTAAACCACGTCTGCGCTTGCCACCTCAAAGTTATGATATTTCCTTCATATGGCCTAGCGCACGGAAGGAGGGGGGGGGGGGGGGGGGGGGGAGGGAAGGAGGGAGGGAAGGGGAGGGGGAAGGGGGGGAAGGGGGGGAAGGGGGAGGAAGGGGGAGAAGGGGGGGAAGGGAGGGTCGTAGCTAAATGAAGGGGGGAAAGGGAGGTTCGTAGCTAAGAAGGGAAAGTAAACGAAGTAAAGCAGGTGCGAAAAGAAGCAGGGGAGGGGATGGAAGGGGATACAGGGGGGGTAATAAGGTGAAATAGAGCACGCTGAAGCAGGGGGGGGGGGGATAAACAGGGGTTGGTGGTGGTGGCAGGGGTTATAATAGACTTCCCCGCTCAATAGTGTCACCCTGCTAAACCCTGTAATACTGGCATGGGAGACACTGCAAAAACGTAGTGACTTAATTTTGTGTTAATCGTAAATTTAGCTTCAGGGTTTTAAGTGATAATTAGTGAGCTGTATTTTTTTTGTATTGCCAGAAAAGTGGATTAGTACGTGATATTATGGAGAGAGAGAGAGAGAGAGAGAGAGAGAGAGAGAGAGAGAGAGAGAGAGAGAGAGGAGAGAGAGAGAGAGAGAGAGAGAGAGAGAGAGAGAGAGAGAGAGAGAAAGAAGAGAGAGACAGACAAGAGACAGACAGAAGAGAGATCAGACAAGAGAAGAGACAGAAGAAGAGAAGAGAGAGAGAGAGAGAGAGCAGAGAGAGAGAAGAGAGAGGAGAGAAGAGAGAGAGAGAGAGACGAGAGAGAGGAGAGAGAGAGAGAGAGAAGACGAGAGAGAGAGAGAGACAGCAGAAGAGAGAGAGACAGACAGACAGAGAGAGAGAGAGAGAGAGAGAGAGAGAGAGAGAGAGAGAGAGAGAGAGAGAGAGAGAGAGAGAGAGAGAGACAGAGAGAGTATTCCGTCCCCCACGTTTGCAGAGTTTTATGAAATTACTAATTCCTAAAATCGCATGAACTCGGGTCACGTGAGGCGCGTGGACAGTCCTGAGGGGGAAGGTTTTAGAGCGTCGATGGAGTGCCGCTCGACAGGCCAGTTATCATTTATGTTTATTTTTCAATTATTATTTATTTTTCAGAGCATCGCTGTAGTGCAGTTCGACAGGCTAGTTTATTTTTATTTTTATATTATTATATATTTTTTCCATCATAAGGGAATATAAAGGCATTATAAAAATAAGTAACAAAATCCCACTAGCTGCCAGTCCCCATAAAGAAGACAGTGAGATAATATAGAAAGGGGAGATAAATTTAGTTCATATACTGAATCCATACTTGTATCCGTTTTGGGGTGTGGAGTAGTAGAAGGCTTACGGTCCTGACGGAGTCCCTCCTATTGTTCTCAAAAACTGTGCTTCTGTGCTTGCTTGCACCTTGCCTGGGCAAACTTTTCCGTCTTTGTCTATCCACTTCCGCCTTTCCTTCTTGCTGGAAGTTTGCTCACATCCAACCTGTTCCTAAGAAGGGTGACCGTTCTAATCCTTCAAACTACCGTCCTATAGCTTTGACTTCCTGCCTTTCTAAAGTTTTTGAATCTATACTTAATAAGAAGATTCTTTAGCATCTATCTGCTCACAATCTTCTATCTGATCGTCAGTACGGTTTCCGTAAAGGGCGATCTACTGGCGATCTTCTAGCTTTCCTAACTGAATCTTGGTCATCCTCCTTTAGGGGTTTCGGTGAAACTTTTGCTGTTGCCCTTGACATCAAAAGCGTTTGATAGAATCTGGCACAAATCTTTTATTTCCAAACTACCCTCATTCGGTTTCTATCCTTCTCTCTGTACCTTCATCTTAAGTTTCCTTTCAAACCGTTCTATTGCAGCTACTGTAGACGGACATTGTTCTTCTCCTAAATTTATCAATAGTGGTGTTCCCCAGGGTTCTGTCCTATCACCCACTCTCTTTCTATTATTCATTAATGATCTTCTAAGTCTAACTCAAAGCCCTATCCACTCCTACGCTGATGATTCTACCCTGCATTTTTCAACGTCGTTTATTAGGCGTCCAACTCAACAGGAACTAAGTGATTCACTGAGAGATGCCACCGAGCGCCTAACTTCTGATCTTTCTATAATTTCTGATTGGGGCAAAGCAAACCTTGTTTTGTTCAATGCCTCAAAAACCCAATTTCTTCACCTATCTACTCGACAAAACCTACCAGATAACTATCCCCTTTTCTTCAATGACACTCAACTGTCTCCTTCTTCTACAATGAACATTCTAGGACTATCCTTTACTAAAAATCTGAACTGGAAATCTCACATCTCATCTCTTGCTAAAACAGCTTCTAAGAAGTTAGGTGTCCTGTGGCGTCTGCGTCCTTTTTTTTCTCCCTCCCAATTGCTTGCTCTCTACAGGGGCCTTATTCGCCCATGTATGGAGTATGTCTCACATGTTTGGGGAGGATCCACTCATACAGCTCGCCTAAACAGGGTTGAGTCAAAAGCTTTTCGTCTCATCAACTCCTCTCCTCTGACTGACTGTCTTCAATCTTTAAATCACCGCCGCAATGTTGCTTCTCTTGCTCTCTTCTACCGTTATTTTCATACTCACTGCTCTTCTGAACTTGCTAACTGCATGCCTCCCCCCTCCCGCGGCCTCGCTGCACAAGACTTTCTACTCATTCTCATCCCTATTCTGTCCATCTTCCTAATGCAAGAGTTAATCAGTATCTTTACTCTTTCATCCCTTTCACTGGTAAACTCTGGAACTCTCTTCCTGTTTCTATTTGTCCACTTTCCTATGACTTAAATCTTTTCAAAAGAAGAGTAACAAAACACCTCCCGAACTAAATTGGCTCACCCCTCTTTTTTATTTTATTCTCTTACTGTCTTCTTTGTGGGGACTGGCAACTAAGCGGGCTTTGTGTTACCCATTTTTGTTGTGCCCTTGGCCAGTTCTTTGTGATGTAAAAAAAAAAAAAAAAAAAAAATCAGGAGAAGTAGAAATAAGGTAGAAAGTCGGATATTCAAGAAAGTGTGAGGCTCAATTTAGTTTGAAAAAATTGGGAATGTTTGAAAAGATCCCAATATAATCCATCGGCTTTAGTTTAACACTCGGAGGAGCAAACTAATGTATATATGTTGGGGTCTATTAGGATAATGTTTATTCTCAAAAGGCTCAGCCAATGTAAAAACATTATATATATATTGTGGTGGTATCCATTGCATTAACTAATTGGCAAAATAAAATGTATAATCTCATCAGACTTCTTAAACAGTGCATAATATAAATATACACTCTCCTCTATTTTTGGAAGAAATCAATTGATCTTTCGAAAGGTTACGAGTTCGAAAGTTTAAAACAATCAACTCTTTATTAGAATTCTTATGTTATTCGCTGTACAGGGACTGGCAATTTAGGTTTTTTGTTTACACTATTATTACACCTTAGGCCTATAATGTACAAAAAATAAATTAATAAAAAGTTAGCCATTTATTAGAATTGTTATGCTATTCGCTATACTATAGTCTATTCACTTAAGCTGGATTCTTGGGAGCTGCTCGATGCCTACCTGAGTATGTAAGGACGTCGCTGATTGGCTGAGGCTACCAAAATACCACCACCATCACCACCCAGCCCGCGTGCATCAGCCAATCAGCGACGTCCTTACATACTCGGGTAGGCATCGAGCAGCTCCCAAGAATCCAGCTTAAGTGAATAGACTTTTTTTATAGGACTGACAATATGCGGGGGGGTTTACGATATTTTTTTTTCCTTAGACCTACAATGCACAATAAAAAATAGGTAGCCAATTATTAAAATTATTATGTTATATGCTATACAATAACTGGTCATTTGGGTTTTTTGTGACTTTATTAGTTCTCCTTAGGCCTATAATGTACAAACAATAAATAAGTATAAGAATCTTTAGAAAAAAAAACGACCATCGCTTATGTGTGTATTGACAGTGTTGATTTTATTCGTCTTAAAAAATCTTAATCAATCTTATCATAAAATCTTATCAATCATACATAAAGAAAATAGTCTTAGTGTATTGAAATCATAGGTAGTTATCGTTATTATTATTATTATGAGCATCGTCTGTGTTATTAAGAAATATTATCTGAGAAATAGAACTCGTCTTATATCTGTGTTAAAATCATCGTTATCATCAGTGTTTATTATCATCGTCTTAAGTGTTATTAATATCCACTGTTAATTCTTCATCCCCTTTAACACCAAGTGACCTGGGGAGGTAATCGTGTTGATGCGGCGCTGTTTACTGTCATCAATGTGCTTACGTTTAATGGCCTAGGCTTGAGTTGTTTAATCCCATCACAGGTACAGTGTTAGTGAGGATATATACAGGAAATAGCCCGGGCCTGTGTGTGTGTGTGTGTGTGTGTGTGTGTGTGTGTGTGTGTGTGTGTGTGTGTGTGTGTGTGTGTGTGTGTGTGTGTGTGTGTGTGTGTGTGTGTGTGTGTGTGTGTGTGTGTGTGTGTGTGTGTGTGTGGTGTGTGTGTGTGTGTGTGTGTGTGTTGTGTGTGTGTGTGTGTGTGTGTGTGTGTGTGTGGTGTGTGTGTGTGTGTGTGTGTGTGTGTGTGTGTGTGTGTGTGTGTGTGTGTGTGTGTGTGTGTGTGTGTGTGTGTGTGCTTAGGCTTCATAACACTTGAACGAAGCACCTTTTTTCCGTCCTTAATTGCTTCACCACATTTGCCTGATTGGCTTCACGTTGCCTTGCTTCCCTCTCTCGTGTAGAATTGTAGCTGTATTTGTATTCATGTTGCCATCTACCATTATGTGTCTGTATTTATGTTACCATCGTGGTAACATAAATATGTTACCACGAAGTTATGTTACCTATGTATTCACGTTACCTTTATCTACCTGTATTTAAATGCTTACTAATTATCATTCATTACATACTATAATTATAGAAAAATATATAGTACAAAATATAGTTAAGAGAAAAATAGAGGTAGATGATTACACATGCAGGTAAAGATACATAATACAGGTACATAGAACTGAATACACAAAGGAATACATATTAAGGTGTAGGTGTGTTTGTAGAAGTAGAAGTATCTTTCTATGTATATGCATGTATTATAAAAAGGGTACAAAAAATACTGAAAATGAACTTGAATGGAAAAAAATGAAATTGAAAAAAATATATCAAAAGTAGAACGACGATAGATACACGTTGAGCTCTTGTGATAATAATGATGATATAAAGACATCATACAAACATCCACCATCAGGTAAATCGGTAGGTATAGGGAAAGATAAACAAACTTATCACCAACAGACACGTGAAAATGGGTGAAATGTTTCGTACACAAATATTCCCGCCTAGTCACCAGCCCTCACGCCGTCTGCCCCCTCTGAGGCGTGTAATCTGTCCCTAATGGAGAATCTGTCTTTTTATAATTTACATCACGTTCGGTTGGCTAGTCTGCATCACGACCTCACCCCTCTCCCTTACTGGTCATTCCCCTCTACCTTTCCCCTCTACACACACCCACACACACACACACACACACACACACACACACACACACACACACACACACACACACACACACACAGATAAATAGATAGATAGGTATTTTATTTTCCACAAAAATGCATAAAAAGAAATGACATTATACACCAAAATCACTCATGGACCAGAAATTTACACTAATCAGTAATTGACAAAAGTATCGAGTGTCTATATTTTTTTTTATGGGAAACGTTGTGGCGCCTTAGTATTATCTTATATTAGAATTATACTTCCATGTAATATGACACACACACACACACACACACACACACACACACACACACACACACACACACACACACACGGATAAAATTGACCAAATGAGATACGGAGATGGGACCCCACCAGTGTAGCCTGTTTCTCGTATATCACAACGAGGTAAACACGGGTGCAGGTGAGTAAACACGGGTGCAGGTGAGGTAAACACGGGTGCAGGTTAATTGGTAATGAGGCGATTGGTAATAACGTCAAGTGATCCCTAAAACATTCGGCCTCAAGTCATGTGATACCCAAGACAAATAGGACTCAAGTCAATAAGGACTCGAGTTAATCCGTGTAATTACCCAGGTGACTGTAAATTACCTAAACTGGTTTTTTTAACGAGGTGAAAAATGCTGCCCCCTTGCTGCTTACTGACTGATATTTGATGCCAGGAGAAGGGAATACTACGCTTCTTCTTAATTCAGTTGTATTTTATCATAGTTAACCATATTATCAGGTAAACATAGGCATAATTTTAAGCATGAGACCTTAAGATAGAATGGAATTTTTGCCTTGTTAAATAATAGACTGTAGGTGACTGTTAATTACCCAGGTGATTGTTAATTAACCAGGTGAGTGTTAGTTATCTAAGTGAGTTTTAATTACCCAGGTGACGTTAATTACCCAGGTGGCTGTTAATTACCTACATGAGTGTTGATTACCCAGGTGACGTTCAATTACCCCTGTGAGTGTTAATTAGCCAGGTGAGTGATCGCGCTGACCGTCCCCTGCAGATTACACCGCTTCTCAAATCATCAGAGCGATAAAAAAATAAGTGACCCAGCGTTAGGAGGCTGAGAGCGCATTACCTTTCAACACTCATTAAGACCAATTAGACCGCCTGATTATAGTTAATGCACGCGGGCATGACACCCGAGGACATGAAAGACCAGAATAAAAATACTTTGGGACATTTAAATATATAAAGAGACCGTCACTTCACCTTGTCGACAGACTTTTTAACGAAGTATTTCTGTCTCGTTAAAGAGGATAGGTGGTGGATAGATAGGTGGATAGGATTATATACAAGTGGATTACTGGTGTGTGTGGACAGGATAGGTGGTGGATAGATAGGTGGAGAGGATTACACACAGGTGGATTACTGGTGTGTGTGTGGACAGGATAGGTAGGTGGATAGATAGGTGGAGAGGATTATACACAGGTAGATTACTGGTGTGTGTGTGGACAGGATAGGTAGGTGGATAGATAGGTGGAGAGGATTATACACAGGTAGATTACTGGTGTGTGTGTGGACAGGATAGGTAGGTGGATAGATAGGTGGAGAGGATTATATACCGGTGAATTACTGGTGTGTGTGGAGGAGGGATTTGAGGATATTGGAGTGACGTGTGACGACAAGACTAAAGGACACAGATATTAAATTGGTCTATGTGTTCAGCCGAAATGGTGTTCTTTTATAAATGTAGGAACAAAAAAGTAACGAGGAAATAATGAAATCAAGCATCGAAAGTAAAGGTAACAGAATATAAAAAAATTGCCTAAATAAAAATAAATAAAAAAAATCATGGAAAATATCCTTATAAATATAGATGAAAAAAAAAAATGCATGGAAAATAAGAAAAATTGGTAAAAAAAAAAAAAAATTGTAAAAAATCCTAACTAATCTAACCCAACTTTCCTTCCTTTACATTGTTTTTCCTCAATACTCTCTTTATAATTACCGTTATATTAGTGCTATGCTGAGACAGAAGGTTTACATGTGTTTTAAGCCTCTTCATGGGGTTGTATATATGTTAGCTACACTCTATTACCCTTCTGAACCTCTCTGTGAACCTGTCGCGAACATTGACACGTTGGGAATAAATCAATCAAGTATATCACGTGTATAGCTTGCGTGAGATGGCAGACAATAGGCGTTTTGAGATCCTAGTATTGATGTGTATTCATCTAGTTGTATTCATCTAGTTGTATTTTACAGGGCCAGAGCAATGCTTGTGTGGCCCCGTCTCCATATCAACATTTTTTATATCATTCATCCTTAGTGCTTTGTGTTGGCCGAAGCCACCACCCCGGAGAGCAGGTCACAAGCCCCGGCTAATGAAATGAAAAATGGTTGGGAGGGAAGGAAAGAAAGAAGGAAGGTTATCAGAGAAGCTAGAGAGAATAGGGAAGGGAGCGAGAGGAATTAGAGAAAAAAAAAGAAGAACAAGTACATTTG
>JACEEZ010000517.1:0-43384 GCA_016584305.1 Chionoecetes opilio
TTGAAATTTTAAGTATTGTTAAAACTTTTTGGGCTGGTCCACCCCCATTTTCGTGTGAGGTTTCCCTCACTGCATTCCTCACCGCGCCATTTCTTCACCACTTTGACAGTCCTTCCTGTCTTTCGTTGACAAATTATAAAGCTTATTCTCGATTTGTTTCATCATTCTTATGCAACTCTATTACTCGTACTATGTCATCATGGCTTGTATATTTCCCAGGCATCGCACATTAACACAGTAGAATACAAAGTGTAGAACGAACAAAACCCGTTTTTTAAGCCAAACAATGAGCGGTCGGTGAATAATCCCCTTCTAACAATATTTTGTCAAACACGGGACCCTTTAAATAATTCAAATCTATCCGGGGAGATGAGTGAGGGCTACCCTATTTTGCCATGTAGTCATTTTCTCCCGGCCCCTTTACAGACTCTGAAAAAGGAGTTACCTGCTTTTTAAATATGACGCTCACTCACCGAAAGTGTTCTAAAGTCGAGGGGCGCAAACTGTTATATAATATATATATATATATTATATATATATATAATATATATTATTATATATATATATATTTTATAATAATATATATATAATATATATATATACCTTTGTATATATATATACTAGCCGCAAAGGCCGCCCCCCCGGGGCGGACTTTTTGGCTATTTCCCCTGCGGAGGACTATTGGTGGGCCTTCGGCCCACCAACACAGATTCTCCAGATAGCCCCTTCAAACTTTCCTGAAATCATGGATGTAAAATGTATGCATTAACGCCTTACCCATCACCCCCCACCCATTAACTCACCCATTACCCCATCCCCCCCCACCCATTCACTCACCCATTACCCATCACCACCACCCATTCACTCACCCTTACCATCACCTCCCTATTCCCTCACCCATCACCCCACCCTTCTCACTCACCCATCACCCCACACCCATTACCCATCACCCCACCCATTCAACTCACCCATTACCCATCACCCTACATCAAGGTTTCCTCAATTCTCGCAACCCACTTTTTTTTCACAATTCTTGCTATAGGCTGCTAAAAAAGAAAAAAAGTGATGGGATCATCTCATAAGTGGACTTAAAAGTTGCCCCTGGTCGAGCTGGTTCCAAAACTGTGCCCTATGATGGGATTGGGGGCACGGGGGCGGCACCTATCGCGGACACACACACACCACACACACACACCTTTCGCTTATATTATTTATACTAGCCGCAAAACTGCCCTCCGGCTGACTTTTTGGCTAGCTCCTGCGAGGGCTATGGTGTGGGCCTTCGGCCACCATCTGTGTTTGGTAGGCCAAGGCCCACCAACACGGACTTCTCCGATAGCCCCTCTATCCTTCCTGAAATCATGGATGTAGAAATGTATGTATTCCCAACCCACCCCATTCACTCACCCATTGACATCACCCCCCCACCCTTCCCTCACCCTTCCCATTACCCCCACCCATTCACGTCACTCCATTCCCATCACCACACACCCATCACTCACCCATTACCCACCCGCCCCACCTAGTTCCCGCACCCATCAGCCCATCCCCACATCCATCACCCACCACCCATTCCGTCACCCATCGCCCCACACCCATTACCCATCGACCCCACCCAATTCACTCCCCATTAACCCCTCCCCTACATCAAGGTTTCCTCAATTCTCGCAACCCACTTTTTTTTTTCACAATTATCGCTAATATGCTGCTAAAACAAACAAAAAAAAATGATCGGATCATAGCATAAATTGGCTTCGAAAACTTTCCCCTGTCAACCTGGTTCCAAGATGTGCCAGATGAGGTGGATGCGCCACGGGGGGCGGAACCTAGCCACACACACAACAGACAGACAGACAGACAGACAGAAGACAGACATACTTGTCGCTTATATTATTACTGGCCGCAAAGCCACGCCACGCGAGAAGCGTGTGTGTGTGTTTGCGAGGAGAAGGCGTGTGTGTTTGAGAGAGAATGCGCGCGTGTGTGTGTGTGTGTGTGTGTGAGAGAGAATGCGTGTGTGTGTGTGTTTGAGAGAGATAATGTGTGTGTGTTGTGTGTGGTGTGTGGGTGTTTGTGTGTGTTGTGTGTTGGTGGTGTGTTGTGTGTGTGTGTGTTGTGTGTGTTTTTGAGAGAGAATGGTGTGTGTGTGTGTTTTGAGAGAGAGAAGGCTGTGTGTGTGTGGTGAGTGGTTTGCGAGAGAATACGTGTGTGTGTGTTTTGAGTAGAGAATGCGTTGTTTTTTTGTTTGAGAGAGGAATGCGTGTGTGTGTTAGAGAGAGAAATTCGTGTGTGTTTGTGTGTGTTTGAGAGAGAGAAATGCGTGTTTGTTTGTGTTTGAGAGAGAATTTGTGCTGTGTGTTTGGTTTGAGAGAATTGTGTGTGTGTGTTTTGAGAGAGAATCGTGTGTGTGTGTGTGTTTGAGAGAGAAGGCGTTTGTGTGTGGGTGTGTGTGTTATGATATGAGAATGCGTGTGTGTGTGTGTTTGAAGAGAGATGCGTGTGTGTGTATGTGTGGGTGTTTGAGAGAGAGAATGCGGTGATGTGTGTGTTTGAGAGAGAATGCGTGTGTGTGTGTGTTTGAGAGAGCAATGCCGTGTGTGTGTGTGTTTGAGAGAGAATGCGTGTGTGTGTGGTTTTGAGAATGAAATGCGTGTGTGTGTGTTTGAGATAGAATGCGTGTGTGTGTGTGTGTGTTGTGTGTGTTTGTAGTGTTTTGAGAGAGAGAATGCGTGTGTGTGTGTGTTTGAGAGAGAATGCCGTTTGTGTGCGTGTGTTGTGTGTGTTGTGTGCTGTGTGTGTGTGTGTGGGTGTGTGTTTTGAGAAGAATGCGTGGTGTGTGTGTTTGAGAGCGAATGCGTGTTTTGTGTTTTGAAGAGAGAATGCGTGTGTTGGGTGTGTGTTTCAGGAGAATGCTGTGTGTGGTTTGAGAGAAGAATGCTCTTTGTGTGTGTGTGTTGTGTGTGTGTTTGAGGAGAATGCGTGTGTGTGTGGTTTGAGATAGAATGCGTTGTGTGTTTGAGAGAGAGAAAATGCGTGTTTGGTGTTTTTGAGAGTAGAGATGCGTGTGTGTGTGTGTGGTTTTCAGAGAATCTGTGGTTGTTGTTTGAAGAGAATGCTCTTGTGTGTGGTGTGTGTGTGTGTGTTTGAGAGAGAATGCTGTGTGTGTGTTTGAGAGAGAAATGCGTGTGTGTGTTTTAGAGAGAGTACTGCTTTGTGTGTTTGTGTGTGTTGAGAGAGCATGCGTGTGTGTGTTGAGAGAGAGAATGCGTTTTGTGTGTGTGTGTGTGTTTTGAGAGAGAATGCGTGTGTGTTTGAGAGAGAGAATGCGTGTGTGTGTGTGTTGAGAGATCTGCGTGTGTGGTTGTTTTGTTTTGAGGAGAATTGCGCGTGTGTGTGTGTGTGTGTGTGTGTTTGGAGATATGCGTGTGTGTGTGTTTGTTTGAGAGAGAATGCGTGTGTTGTGTTGTTTGAGCGAGGAATGCGTGTGTGTGCTTGCTTGAGAGGAATTGCGTGTGTGTGTGGGTATTTGAGAGAGAATGCGTGTGTGTGTGTTTGTTTTGGAGAGAGAATGCATGTGTGTGTTGTTTTGAGAGAGAATGTGTGTGTGTTGTGTTTTTGCGAGAGAATGCGTGTGTGTGGGTTTGAGAAAGAGAATGCGGTTTGTTTGTGTTGTGTTTTAAGAGAATGCGGTGTGTGTGGTGTGTGTGTGTGTGTGTGTGTGTTTGAGAGAGAGATTGCGTGTGTGGTGTGTTTTGAGAAGAGAATGAGTTTGTGTGTGTGTGGGTTGTTTGTAGTGTTTGAGAGAGAGATACGTGTGTGTGTGTGAGTGTTTTGAGAGAAGAATGCTGGGTGTGTGTGTGTGTGTGTGGTGTGTGTGTGTATGTTGTGTGTGTGTGTGTGTGTGTGTGTGTTTTGTGTGTGTGTGTAGTGGTGTGTGTGAGTGTTTGAGAGAGAGATTTGCGTGTGTGTTTGTGTGTGGTGTTTGAGAGAAGAATGGCGTGTGTGTGTGTGTTTGAGAAGAGAATGCGTGTGGTTGTGTGTGTGTGTGTTTTTGAGAGAGATGCGTGTGTGTTTGTTTGAGAGAGAGAATGCGTGTTGTGTGTGTGTTTCGAGGAGAATGCGTGTGTGTGGTTTCTGTCTGTTTGAGAGAGAATCGTGTTGGTGTGTGTTTGTTTGTTTGAGATAGAATGCGTGTGTGTGTGTTTGCTTGAGAGAGAATGCGTGTGTGTGTGTTTGTTTGAGATAGAGAATGCGTGTGTGTGTGTGTGTGTCTGTGTGGTGTGTGTGTGTGTGTTTGAGGAGAGAATGCGTTGTGTGTGTGTGTGTTTTGAGAGATAATGCGTGTGTGTGTGTGTGTGTGTGTGTGTGTGTTTTTGAGAGAGAGAATGCCGTGTGTGTGTGTTTGTTTTGTTTTGACGAGAGATACGGTGTGTGTGGTTGTTGAGGGAGAATGCGTGTGTGTGTGTGTGTGTTTTGAGAGAGAAAATGCGGTGTGTTTTTGGTGTGTTGGTGAGTGTTTGAGAGAGAATCGTGTGTGTGTGTTTGAGAGAATACTGTGTGTGTGTTTGAAGAGAGAAGGCGTGTGTGTGTGTGTGAGTGTTTGAGAGAGAATGCGTGTGTGTGTGTGTGAGTGTTTGAGAGAGAGAAGGCGTGTGTGTGTTTGAGAGAATGTGTGTGTGAGTGTTTGAGAGAGAGAAATTGCGTGTGTGCCGTGTGTGTGTGTTAGAGAGGATGTGTCTGTGAGTGTTTGAGAGAGAGAATGTGTTGTGTATGTGTTGTGTGTGTGTGTCTGCGGAGAGAACGTGTGTGTGTGTGTGTGTGTGTGTGTGTGTTGTTTGAGAGAGAGAATGGCGTGTGTGTGTGTTTGAGGAGAGAATGGTGTGTGTGTGTTGTGTGTATGTGTGGTTGAGAGAGAATGCGTGGTGTTGTGGTGTGTTTTGTGTTTTGAGAGAGAGAATGCCGTGTGTGGTCGTTGAAGAGAGACTGCGTGTGTGTGTGTGTGTGTGTGTGTTTGTAGAGAGAATGCGTGTGTGTGTGTGTGTGTGTGTTTGAGAGAGAGAGAATGCGTGTGTGTGTGGTTTGAGATAGAGAATGCGTTTGTGTGTGTGTGTGTGTTTGAGAGAGATGCGTGTCTGTTTGATTGTTTGAGAAGAGAGAATGCGTGTGTGGTGTGTTTGAGAGAATGCGTGTTTGTGTGTTTGAGAGAGAGAATGCGTGTTTGTGTGTGTGTGTGTGGTTTGAGAGACGAATGCGTGTGTGTGTGTGTGAGTGTTTGAGAGAGAAATACGTGTGTGTGTGTTTGAGAGAGAATGCGTGTGTGTTTGTGTGTGTGAGTGTTTGAGAGAGAGAATGTGTGTTGAGTGTTTGAGAGAGAGAATGCGTGTGTGTGTGTGTGTGTGTTTTTGGGGAGAGAGAATGCGTGTTGTTGTGTGTGAGTGTTTGAGAGATAGAATGCTGTGTGTGTGCGTGGAGTGCTTTGATAGAGAGAGCGTGTGTGTGTGTTTGAAGAAGAGAATGCTGTGTATGTGTTGTGTGTTGTGTGTGTGTGTGTGTGTGTGTTTGAGATTAGCATGCGTGTGTGTGTGTGTTTAAGAGAATGCGTGTGTGTGCGTGTGTGTGTGGGTGGTGTGTGTTTCGAGAGAATGCGTGTGTGGTCACGTGAATCGACAGGGTTGGAGAGAATGCGTGATGTGTGGGTCTGTGTGTTTTGGGTTGTGTTTTTGTGTGTGAGAGATAGAGAGAGAGTATGATTATGTATTTATGTATGATCTTTATATATCTCTCATTTCCCATAGTTGTATATACGAATCTTAGAGCATTATATCTTGTCCCGTAAGAATATTGCCCTTTAACTATCACTGGCGGCCTCTATACCACCAAATATGGCTTAACTATCATAGGAACACATTATATTTCTTAATTGCATGATCGGTCCATGAACCCAATGGTATTGACACACATTGACACACAAATATGTTCTCTCACAAAAATAAAAATGATTGGCGGCCATCTTTTCACGAATTCTACTAAAACCTAATAATTGAAATTTACCTCAACAAATCTTATGTCCATCGGAATTTAATTAATCCATTAAAACATGGATCTAGGCGACAAACGTAATCTTGCATCGTGAAATACTCCCTGATTTACAAATGAAAAATGGCCTTTAGTGCGGCATTTTTCAAAATGGCCGCCATTGCTATATTTTGGTGGCTCCATATCCATTTTTTGTGGAATGCATCTTTAACACTGTACCAATTTTGGATGTTTATACTAACAATGCAGGTATTTGCACATATCCTCAGGACTATTACTAGAAAATTGGGAACATTGGTTACCCGACATGTAGCACAGCATATAGTAGCGTTTGCGGTCACCAGGACTCCCCATATTACATAGTTTTTGGATAGAGAAAAGACTCCCTTATTACTTGCTGGTAGTCCCTCAACAACTCTGTGTATAATATTGATTATTATGCAATAGCCATTACAGGTTTTCCTCAGACCTCCATAAAGATGTAAAGACAGACTGCTAGTTTCAAAAGCTGCTATGTGCTCCAACAACACAAGCGTTCTTCTACTGTTTACAGTACAAGTGGTGACTTTGTAATGATTAGATTACCCGCGAGACAACTCACAAATTGCTCCTAAATTTTTTGGGACAGGCCTGTGTTCAACAATTACAATGTCATAAGTTTGATATATTGATCCTTGGTTAAATACATTGAGGTAGTACAACAGTGACAGACTTAAAAAGACCAGTGCAAAGCCTGATTTTAAACCTTAGGAGAAACTGCACCAGTGAGCAATGCTATTCGTCTGACCTAATGATAACTCAACTCCTTCAACTAACCCACCCGCATGCTTAAACCTTTCGCTCTGGTAACAAATAGTTTGTTTGCTAATGCTTGTTTTTGTTCCAGACATGTTTGCCCTTCATATATATCTTCACCATGGCTTCTACTCTGGCTCTGGACCCTTTCACATCTCAAGCCTGGAGCCCTCGTTGCCCACTTGGGTCGAGTCTCCCTGGTGGAGGATGTGTTTGTGGGTTACGTAACCCCCATACTTTCTTTGGGGGGGGCTGAGGATACCGCCGCAGGTTGAAGGGAGGTCACGGTGCAACTGACACAGCTTTAATTCAATTGAAAATAACTCCAAAGAAACCTTTGTACCTGGAGATAAAACCTTCGAATTGGCCAGGGGATCAAAAATTATCATAGAGACCCATTATTTTCTCTCTTTCCGTGCCGGCTGCTAACCTCAATGACACAATCAATCTTGCCCCAGACACGACCACTGCCTTGAGTTTCTAACCGAGCTAAACGGGATTCATTTATGGTATAGGTCAACTGTCACGCGTGATATTGGAACGGCTTATGATTGAGGATGTAGAAGATTAAACGTAACAAGGGGTTAATCAGCTCAGCTTCCATAGCATCAACAAACAATAAAAGCCATAACAGTTGACTGCATGAATATCGCTAACTTGAAATGCCATGTGATGATCTGCCTTGTATGATACACTACATTTACTATGAACAAGTGCTAGCCAGTTTAAAAAAACGACATATATCTTTCTATGGAATGAATCAATACTACCCATACTGTAGAACACAGCTAACTCTCTTTTGCTCTAACTCATATGCTATACAGGAACAGTGCAGACGCCAGCGCGTGGAAGGGTGACTTTCCTCTCTTTTCCGCTTCAGGACTTTATCCTGCTTTAGATATTGGAGAAAAGGAATATAAATTTAAAACCCTTGGTTTAAAACCATTTGTATAATGTTAAAACCCGCGTATTCATCACTATTATCCCTTACTGGAGTCTGTGCTGACGGTCAGACGCCAATAAGTCATTCATATACCCTTTCAATCATCGGACATATTTGAAGTTCATCAATTGAACCGTTTTCCTTTTGCAGTGAATGAAACATTAATGCTGTAAACTTGCCTCCATCGATTTTTTAATATCCAAAGACTTGCCGTTCTATGCGATTGGGTCATTTATCTGATTTGCAAAAATGTAAGTCCGAGTATCTCAATCTATTTCATTTCCAGCCTCACTCTTTGCCTTTCTGGCCCTAACGTGTGGTAGTTTGTGAAATTAGTGCGAAAACCAGAAAGATTCTTCTATGGCCCTGTCTTTGTGGCCCTTATTCTCACCTTTCATCAGATCTTTTTCAGTCATCAGCTATTTTTTTTTTCACAAAAACCTTTCTTTGTGTTTGTAGTATGCCTGAGAGCACTTGAAAACAAGAAGTGTCAGTCACTTCGCGTTCTTGTCGCTTGTCATGTGCGCTTTGTCCAACCTGACACTATTCCCCTTCTATACATTCACCATGTTTACTGGGAATTTTTCTAGTAAATTTTTCCCATTGATATCTGCAATATGGTAAGTTTCTCTAAGATCAAGTATACTACTACCAGCCTTATTCCGAGTTTCACTTTTCTAACTCCTCGGCTTTAAAAGCTTGCTGTACAAGGATTCCCTACCAGTTTACTTAACTCCTTATGGTATACATCCTCAATCATTATCCTTATTTTACTTATATTATTATTATGGTGATTCCTCTGTGCTGTGTTGTCCAGAAGCCTCAATATTGTATAGCCCTTAAAGGGAATATGGACAGCGACGTCGTGATCCATAGAACACATTTACAGGTTAGGTTACATGTCTCTAGAGTCTAGCCCATCGCGAGGATGCGATAGGTGTAGGTGACGCGGAGCGATATTAGATCCTGAATAGGTTATAGATTATAGGTATATACTAATTAACAACTAAGCTACGGATGTGTGTCGCCTGTCTGTCTGAGGCAACAGCATCTTTTGATGAGGTTATGTTGACGAAGTATCACGCCATCGCCTATAAGGATGACGTGGACAGTCAACCTGGTGTCTTGAGGCAACACGTAAACACCTCGCCTCTGGCTCCAGAATGCACACACAAGCTGTGTGTGTATCATATCAGCGCACTGCCCAAGGATGATGACGCTGACAAGAGCACAACAGGCCTGAGAGACATGGACGCCGGAACCTGTCAGATTCCGGCCAAACCTCCATATATGCTGCAACTGGCCGGAGAGAGGCCAGAAGACAGCGAACCGAGTCACTCAGCTGTTCCGGCCATTCCCTTGGCCGTCGGAACACGTGACTTGTCACTCGCCCTCACAGTGTACATATCTTCTATAATAATATAAGCGAAAGTGTGTGTGTGTGTGTGTGTGTGTGTGTGGTTGTCTGTCCGCGATAGGGGCCGCCCCCTGTGGCGGAATCCCATCATATGTCACAGTTTTGGAATCAGGTTGACCAGGGGAAGGTTTTAAGCCCACTTTTAGGATGATCCGATCACTTTTTTTTTTTTTTTTTAGCAGCCTATTAGCGAGAATTGTGAAGAAAAAAAATAGGGTTGCGAGAATTGAGGAAACCTTGATGTAAGGTGATGGGTAATAGGTGAGTGAATGGGTGGGGTGGGGAGGGGAGGTGGGGTGGGGAGCCAAAAAGTCCGCCCGGAGGGCGGCTTTGCTTTCAGGAAAGTTATAAGGGGCTATGATGTGAATGGGTTGGCGTTAATACATACATTTCTACATCCATGATTTCAGGAAAGTTAGAAGGGGCTATCTGGAGAGTCTGTGTTTGGTGGGCCAAAGGCCCACCAATAGCCCTCCGCAGGAGCTAGCCAAAAAGGCCGCCCGGAGGGCGGCTTTGCGGCTAGTATATATATATATATATAATATATATATATATATATATATATATATATATATATATATATAAATATATATATATATATATTATATATATATTATATAATTGTAATTATTGTTCTGGTACTTAAATATTAACAAGCCATATAAACTACCGCTCGACCACTTTTATCTAACTACCATTTGAAGTGTCTGGCTAGGACGGTGAAGATACCCCTACCCATCAAACTACACTTCAGAGGCAATCAAACCCCTACAGTGTCACCAACACTTGTAAGTATTCTTACTTGGTTTGACCCCTGTTACCTGTAATAACAACACAGAAAAGGGTAACATACTCTCCACAAGACACAGTACAACCAACACTAGTACAATTTCCCGCAAGGCAGTGCAGCATGATCAACACAGAGAGCCACCACCAGAGGCTGGCTGTCGCGCCGGTCTGGCTCCTGCCTGGGCTCTGCTATACAACTTTTCTGTCGCACCCTAACCTTTGTGACTATATTCACCCTATGTATTGCACTGATTAACAAAATACATGGAAGTAGTACATGTGTCGTCCATTATTAGCCAGTCAAGCGAAGGCTCTCGGGTGGCCTATAGGTGCGACCCGCCGACCATCACCACAACCCTCACAGCGCCGTGGCTTATATTAATTAGCATGACATTATTTATTCGTTATTTTATTCACCTCATAAGCATTAAGTGAGTATGTCATGTATATAAATATCCTTCTAGTTCTTTCCCATGTTTTTGCCTTGTAAAATGACACTTCAAGTAATAATCATAGTAGGAGTATAGTGAGGTGTTCATATATAACTTCTCGATTATTTTTAGCTGGGTGCTCCATAGCTCAGTGGTAAAGTGTTGGTGCTTCAATACATCAGCAAAAAGGTGATGGGTTCGATTCCCCCACAAATCCATTACGGATTTCAAATCTTTACCAAGCTCGGACCCCGTCCCCCCCTTAAACCCTCTGGCGGTCTGTCGACCTTCCTCCCTCTGGCCAGGGGAAGGTAACTGATAGGCAAGACGTGGGTGAGAGAATCCCCCCCATCCCTTCCCCCGTCCATCGAACTCCCTCCCTCTGGCCAAGAGAAGGTAACTGATAGACATCCCTCCCTCCCCCTCCCGTCCACCTACCTCCCTCCCTCTGGCCAGGGGAAGGTAACTGGTGAATGAGAGCTCCCCCATCCTAATCCCCCTCCCACCCTCTGACCGCCCATCGACCTCCCTCCCTCCGGCCAAGGGAAGGTAACTGATGGATGAGACGTGGGCTACAGTATCCCTAAAAAATAAAAATAAATGTAATAATAGTAATGGGTTGTAATAGTAATGATAATAGTAATGGGGTAAATTATTTCATAGTAATGGGAGGTTGTATCTCATGGGAAAGATGTGGTAGGGTCCACGTCATGGGTGGTTCAAGGGTCGTGGTCAGGATAGGTTGAAGGGTCGACGTGATGACAGGTAGGGTCAAATTGAAGGAAGGGTAGTAAGGGTTAGGTTAGGGGTCCACGTGATGGATCCGGTTTGAAGGGGCGTACTGAGCTCACTCAGTGCGTATCTGCCTTCTCGCATCGGACCCCAGACCCTAGCCCCCAGGCCCGCCTCTCGCCCAGACCCCCACCACCATCCAACAGCACCCCAGCGCCTAGCCAACCCAAGGGTTCATTGCCCACCACGTCCACCACCCAGGATAGGCAAAGAGACCAATCCCACCAACCCTCAGGTACTAAAGATATATGTAATAGAATATCCTATCCAATTAAATTAAATGAATAAAGGGTTAATAGTAATAAAGAGTTATAGCGGTAACAGAAAAAAAAATGCCTGGATATCCCTCACCACAAACATGGGGGTGGACCAGCCAAAAAAGTTTCTAACAATACTTTACATATCAAATGACAGTTGTATATAAATCCTCAGTTTACTATCTTTTGATAATATGTAAAGTTTTGTTAGAAACTTTTTTGGCTGGTCCACCCCCATGTTTGTGGTGAGGGATTCCTCACCTGGCATTCCTCACCGCGCCATTTCTTCACCAACACACTCACTGTCTTTTCGTTGACACCAGTTATACGGCTTATTTCTCGATTTGTTTCATCATTCTTATGCAACTCTATTACTCGTACTATGTCATCATGGCTTGTATATTTCCCAGGCATCGCACATTAGCACAGTAGAATACAAAGTGTAGAACGAACACAACCGTTTTATAAGCCAAAACAATGTGCGGTCGGTGAGATAATCCTCCTTCTAACAATATTTTGTCAAACACTGGACCCTTTAAATAATTCAAATCTATCCGTGGAGATGAGTGAGGGGCTACCCTAAGTTGCCATGTAGTCATTTTCTCCCGGGCCCCTTTACAGACTCTGAAAAAAGGGAGGTTACCTGTTTTTTAAATATGACGCTCACATCACCGAAAGTTCTAAAGTCGAGTGGCGCTAACTGTATATTATATATATATTATATACTATATATATATATATATATATATATTATATATATATATATATATTATATATATATATATATATTATATATATTTATATATATATATATATATATATATATACCTGTGTATATATATATTAGCCGCAAAGCCGCCCTCCGGGCGGACTTTTTGGCTAGCTCCTGCGGAGGACTATTGGTGGGCCTTTGGCCCACCACCTGTGTTTGGTGGGCCTGCCCACCAAACACAGCTTTCTGGAGAGTGTGTTTGGTGGGCCTTCGGCCCACCGAACACAGACTCTCCAGATAGCCCCTTCAAACTTTCCAAACTTTCCTGAAATCATGGATGTAGAAATGTATGTATTAACGCCTTACCCATCACCCCCCACCCATTCACTCACCCATTACCCATCACCCCCCACCCATTCACTCACCCATCACCCCACACCCATTACCCATCACCCCACCCATTCACTCACCCATTACCCATCACCCTACATCAAGGTTTCCTCAATTCTCGCAACCCACATTTTTTTTCACAATTCTTGCTAATAGGCTGCTAAAAAAGAAAAGAAAAAAGTGATCGGATCATCTCATAAGTGGACTTAAAAGTTGCCCCTGGTCGAGCTGGTTCCAAAACTGTGCCATATGATGGGATTGGGGCACGGGGGGCGGCACCTATCGCGGACACACACACACACACACACACTTTCGCTTATATTATTATACTAGCCGCAAAGCCGCCCTCCGGGCGGACTTTTTGGCTAGCTCCTGCGGAGGGCTATTTGTTTGGTGGGCCTTCGGCCCACCAAACACGGACTCTTCGATAGCCCCTTCTAACTTTCCTGAAATCATGTATGTAGAAATGTATGTATTCCCCCCACCCATTCACTCACCCATTACCCATCACCCCCCACCCATTCACTCACCCATTACCCATCACCCCCCACCCATTCACTCACCCATTACCCATGACCACACACCCATTCACTCACCCATTACCCATCACCCCCCACCTATTCCCTCACCCATCACCCATCACCCCCAACCCATCACCCCCACCCATTCACTCACCCATCACCCCACACCCATTACCCATCACCCCACCCATTCATTCACCCATTACCCATCACCCTACATCAAGGTTTCCTCAATTCTCGCAACCCACTTGTTTTTCACAATTATCGCTAATAGGCTGCTAAAAAAAAAAAAAAAAGTGATCGGATCATCTCATAATTGGGCTTAAAACCTTCCCCTGGTCAACCCGGTTCCAAAAATGTGCCATATGAGGTGATTGCGCCACGGGGGGCGGAACCTATACCACACACACACACAGACAGACAGACAGACAGACAGACAGACATACTTTCGCTTATATTATTATAGATTACCCATCACCCCCCACCTATTCCCTCACCGATCACCCATCACCCCCCCCAACCCATCACCCCCCACCCATTCACTCACCTATCACCCCACACCCATTACCCATCACCCCACCCATTCACTCACCCATTACCCATCACCCTACATCAAGGTTTCCTCAATTCTCGCAACCCACTATTTTTTCACAATTATCGCTAACAGGCTGCTAAAAAAGAAAAAGAAAAAAAGTGATCGAATCATCTCATAGAAGGCTTAAAACCTTCCCCTGGTCAACCCGGTGTCGTGTGGGCAAGTGTCTGTTTATGAGGGAATGTCTGTTTACTAACAAAAGCAAAGAAGACGGGGGTTAAGGGGAGTAATTACTAATTTTGACTTGATCAACAAAGGCATGTCCAGGCGTACTACGACAACAAACCCGTCTTTATTTATCATTAAAGAGGGAGGGGGGGGGGGGGGCACGAAGTGGAACACTCGCCGACGTCGGCGAGAATTCCTATCGGCGACAGTTATAGGCATGGTTTTGAGCATATATGATATATGAGGCATTCAATTTCGTACAGAAATGTCTTAACCACCCGTATATACCCCCATCTCCTGCTCCGAGGACATTTCTGTACGAAATTGAATGCCTCATATATCATATATGCTCAAAACCATACCTATAACTGTCGCCGATAGGAATTCTCGCCGACATCGGCGAGTGTTCCACTTCGTGCCCCCCCCCCTCCCCCTTTAATGATAAATAAAGACGGGTTTGTTGTCGTAGTACGCCTGGACATGCCTTTGTTGATCAAGTCAAAATTAGTAATTACTCCCCTTAACTCCCGTTTTCTTTTCTTTTGTTAGTAAACAGACATTCCCTCATAAACAGACCATTGCCCACACGACTTCGGTTCCAAAAATGTGCTATATGAGGTGATTGCGCCACGGGGGGCGGAACCTATACCACACACACACACACACACACACACACAGACAGACAGACAGACACTCTTTCGCTTATATTATTATAGATTACCCATCACCCCCCACCTATTCCCTCACCCATCACCCATCACCCCCAACCCATCACCCCCCACCCATTCACTCACCCATCACCCCACACCCATTACCCATCACCCCACCCATTCACTCACCCATTACCCATCACCCTACATCAAGGTTTCCTCAATTCTCCCCAACCCACTTTTTTTCACAATTATCGCTGATAGGCTGCTAGCAAAAAAAAAAAAAAAAGTGATCGGATCATCTCATAATTGGGCTTAAAACCTTCCCCTGGTCAACCCGGTTCCAAAAATGTGCCATATGAGGTGATTGCGCCACCGGGGGCGGAACCTATACCACACACACAAACAGACAGACAGACAGACAGACAGACATACTTTCGCTTATATTATTATAGATTACCCATCACCCCCACCTATTCCCTCAACCCCATCACCCCACCCCCCCCCCAACCCATCACCCCCCCACCCATTCACTCACCTATCACCCCACACCCATAACCCATCACCCCACCCATTCACTCACCCATTACCCATCACCCTACATCAAGGTTTCCTCAATTCTCGCAACCCACTTTTTTTTTCACAATTATCGCTAACAGGCTGCTAAAAAAAAAAAAAAAAAAAGTGATCGAATCATCTCATAAAAGGCTTAAAACCTTCCCCCGGTCAACCCGGTGTCGTGTGGGCAAGTGTCTGTTTATGAGGGAATGTCTGTTTACTAACAAAAGCAAAGAAAACGGGAGTTAAGGGGAGTAATTACTAATTATGACTTGATCAACAAAGGCATGGTCAGGGTACTACGACAAACAAACCCGTTCTTTATTTATCATTAAAGAGGGAGGGGGGGGGCACGAAGTGGAACACTCGCCGACGTCGGCGAGAATTCCTAATGGCGACAGTTATAGGTATGGTTTTGAGCATATATGATATATGAGGCATTCAATTTCGTACAGAAATGTCTTAACCACCCGTATATACCCCCATCTCCTGCTCCGAGGACATTTCTGTACGAAATTGAATGCCTCATATATCATATATGCTCAAAACCATACCTATAACTGTCGCCGATAGGAATTCTCGCCGACGTCGGCGAGTGTTCCACTTCGTGCCCCCCTCCCCCTTTAATGATGAATAAAGACGGGTTTGTTGTCGTAGTACGCCTGGACATGCCTTTGTTGATCAAGTCAAAATTAGTAATTACTCCCCATAACTCCCGTTTTCTTTGTTTTTGTTAGTAAAAAGACATTCCCTCATAAACAGACACTTGCCCACACGACTCGGTTCCAAAAATTTTGCCATACGAGGTGATTGCGCCACGGGGGGGGGGAACCTATACCACACACAACACACACAGACAGACAGACAGACACACTTTCGCTTATATTATTATAGATTACCCATCACCCCCACCTATTCTCACCCATCACCCATCACCCAACCATCACCCCCAATTCACTCACCCCTACCCCACACCCATTACCATCACCACCCCTTCACTCACATTACCCATACCCTACATCCACCNAGAGGTTTAGCCGGAGGGAAGCCCACTGACTCTAAGGACTCAGTGGAGCTGCGAGTTCGCTTCTTAGATTCCTTAGTAGGATGGTTTTTTGGGAACCTGTTTTGTTTTGGGTATTCAGTGAACTGAATGCAAAACCCTAAGGCGGGGTTAACACTATACGTTTTTGCTGTCCATGTCTACGTGGGCGTGGCGATCAATGACGTCACAGTGACGTCACCCCGTCACTCCAGCAGTCCCGGACAAAGAGTTGGGAGCTCCGAATAAATGGACCCTACCCATAACTACGTCACGGTTTGTTTACATCGGTGCATTGTGGGGATAAGTCGGGGTCGCCGCGGGTGGACCTACGAAGGGAAAACTACGGCGATGGAAGAATTTAGAGTTATTTTGCGCGAAATTGATATTCCAGGAGCTATATTACTGTGCTCTGTTCTCGCTGAGAACACTATAGAGAAGACCTGAGGTAATGGCTGATGTGCAGAGGCTTCTAAACCAAGAAAACAGAGTCATAACAGAGCCTCGTCAAAAGGTAAGCAACTGGTAGGTACGTAATGTGTCCCTACCACTTGCATACTTCTTAATGAGACTCTGCTGTGACTGTTTTCCTGGTTTAGAAGCCTTTGCACATCAACCATCACCTTAGGTCTTCTCTATATTGTCAGCGAGCACGGAAATATAGCACCTGGAATATCAATTTCGCCCAAAACAACTCGAAATTTTTTCATCGTCGTAGTCTTCTCTTTGTAGGTTGTACATATTTTTATTCATGGTTATGATAGTATTAAAATACCTTATTAATTGAGTTCCTTTTGTTGTCTTTCCTCATAATAAGTAGTGGTACATCATGGTTTAAGTGTTACTTGACGAGCCAATGAATACTCTTGAGTCTATACCAACATCACCAACTTTTGCTTTGATTTATCTTATTACTCCATCGGTATCCGGTCATTTCGCCCACATGCCATTTCGCCACACCATGGAGTCATTTCGCCCACACTATGGAGTAATTTCGCCCACACTATGGAGTCATTTCGCCCACACTATGGAGTCATTTCGCCCACACTATGGAGTCTAGGAGCTAGGAGGTTAGGTTATATTTGTTTAGTGTGTCGAGAACCCCCCCCAACCCCCCGCTAGGAGGTTAGGTTAGATTTGTATAGGTTAGGTTAGGGTAGGTTAGATTTGGGTAGTTTAGGTTAGATTTGGTTAGGTTAGGTTAGGTTAGATTTGGTTAGGTTAGGATAGGTTAGATTTGGCACGGATGGGTAATGTCACCGTGGTTATGCAACTTGTTTATGGATGGAGTAATAAGATAAATCAAAGCAAAATCTAACCTAACCATTACCGTCGGCGAGTTTTCCCGATTTGTGTAGGGATAAAAATATCGGTAGACGACAGTACCAGGTAAAATGAGGCAAGGATGGGTAATGTCACCGTGGTTATGCAACTTGTTTATGGATGGAGTGGTTACCGGTCATTTCGCCCACACGTCAATTCGCCCACAAGACATTTCGCCCACATGTAAGAGTCATTTCGCCCACATGTAAGAGTCAATTTGCCCACTCTAAAGTCAATTCGCCCACACGATCCATGTCACGGAGTCATGTAACTATATCTTCCTCTGGCAGAAATGAACCACCAGTAACCTTGGGCGAAATGACTGTAAATTTCTAGTGTTTGCCCATACTCTCCCACTTCCCCCAAACAAGTTTGGGGACCTGTGGGAATGCGGGTTTTTCGGGTGGGGAACAAATTATGCGTCGGAAACACGTAATTAAAGAGCTGTGTAGGGGGGGTAAAATTCCCTAGATCTAGGGTAATTTCCTTATATCTAGAGAAAATTGCCTAACCAAAATAAACCTAGCCAAACCAAAATTAACCTACCCTAGCAAGGGGGTTTGACCCACCGATAACCTAATCTAACCAAATCTAACCTATCCTAACCTTACCAAATCTAACCTAAACTACCCAAATCTAACCTATCCTAACCTAACCTAAACAAATCTAACCTAACCTCCTAGCGGGGGGTTGGGGGGGTTCTCGACACACTAAACAAATATAACCTAACCTCCTAGCTCCTAGACTCCAGTGTGGGCGAAATGACTCCATAGTGTGGGCGAAATAACTCCATGGTGTGGCGAAATGACTCCAGGGTGGCGAAGACCTGTGTGGCGAAATGACTCCATGGTGTGGCGAAATGGCATGTGGGCGAAATGACCGGATACCGATGGAGTAATAAGATAAATCAAAGCAAAGGTTGGTGATGTCGGTATAGACTCAAGAGTATTCATTGGCTCGTCAAGTAACACTTAAACCATGATGTACCACTACTTATTATGAGGAAAGACAACAAAAGGAACTCAATTAATAAGGTATTTTACTACTATCATAACCATGCATATATACAACCTACAAAGAGAAGAAGACTACGACGCTGAAAAAATTTCGAGTTGTTTTGGGCAAAATTGATATTCCAGGTGCTATATTTCTATGCTCGCTGACAATATAGAGAAAACCTAAGGTGATGGTTGATGTGCAAAGGCTTCTAAACCAGGAAAACAGTCACATCAGTCTCATTAAGAAGTAAGCAAGTGGTAGGGACACATTACGTACCTACCAGTTGCTTACCTTTTGACGAGGCTCTGTTATGACTCTGTTTTCTTGGTTTAGAAGCCTCTGCACATCAGCCATTACCTCAGGTCTTCTCAATAGTGTTCTCAGCGAGAACAGGGCACAGTAATATAGCACCTGGAATATCAATTTCGCGCAAAATAATTATAAATTCTTCCATCGCCGTAGTTTTCCCTTCGTAGGTCCACCCGCGGCGACCCCGACTTATCCCCACAATGCACCGATGTAAGCAAACCGTGACGTAGTTATGTCTGGGGCCCATTGAGCCTGGGATGCGCGTCTCTCAAGGTCACTGACGTCATCACTGCTCCAGCAGGTGGTCGCGCGGAGCCTGGTTCACACGGTTCACACTACACAGACAGGGAGTGACGTCACTGTGACGTACTGTGAGTCACTGATGACAAGACGCACGTAGACTACGGACAACAAAAACGTGAAGTGTGAACCGGGCCTAGTTGTGCAAATACCGCCATGTTGTCGTCATCATCATCATCAATAAAGGTTTAGATGGAGCAAGGGAAGGGACAGCAACGTAGATATGGGTTTTGAGTCTACCAAGCGTCACCGAGTGAGAGAATACCTTACCTCTCCCACGCAAATTATAATCACTATTTCTATTGGTATTATTATCAGGTTCATTATTATCCCAGCAAACATCGACATTACGGGACGATGCCGGCAAATAACGGAACAGCGGGATGATGGCAACTATGGTCGTGCCAATACATATCTAATATGAATTTCCTTTGTCGGTCACATATGCTATACTATGTATATTTCATGGGACAGTACCTTAATTAGATGGACATAATAGGGATAAACATAAGAAGAAAGTCTAGTGCATAAAGACGGCGGGAAGTGAGGAGGCATGCAGAATGCAATTTCAAAAGAGCAGTGAGAATTAAAATACTTGTAAAAGATAGCAAGAGAAGAAACATTGCGGCGGTGATTTAGAGATTGAAGATAGTCAGTCAGTTAGAGGTGACAAGATGAGATGGAAATTTAATGTCACAAACATTTATTTATTTAGAGTCTTACCGTCGTAAAACCCATTAATATTTGATCCCGACAAAATACCCCAGGTAATACCAACTCAGATACTTATCGGGGGATAGGAGGGTAGAATTGGGGTGAAGGCTTATCAATACTGGAATGTCTTGTCGAAGTGGCCAGGCCGTGATCAGGCCGGCGTGGTGAAGGGCGGAGGCGGTGTGTTGGTGTTATCGAGGCGTCGAGCGGGTTTTCACACCCAGTTAAACCATAACGCGGAGATATTATCACTGTTGATAACACGTCCTATGATTTTAACACTATATCTACAAAAGTCTATATACAATTCTTCTCATTATAATCAGAGAAGATTAAATAGAGATGTTACTCTCGTGGGTTCTGGAGGTGTACTGTTCTTCTCGCTAATCGCTATGATCAGAGAAGCACAGTGAAAGGTGTTATTAACGTGAGAGTCGGGAGTGTACTAACTCTGATTGCAGGCTTGCAGCCCAGCGGGCGCCCAGCGACCACCACAAAATACACGTGTCACCTTTTAGGTGGCAAGAATACTGACCGGTGGCCAATGACCAGCCGTCTCAAATTAAGGTGCTAGTTATATAAGGTGCAAATGATTAATACCACTGGGAATGTACATGTTATATGAATGTTATAATATCCAAGTCCTTATCATTTACTTAAATTACCTTACTTTATACCCATTGCCTATAATTATATTAATTATTATATTATATATATATATATATAATATATATATATATATATATATATATATATATATACATCCCTACTCTCTCCCCTACGATCAACGAACTATATTTTCATCACAAGGGAGGTGGGGGAACAAAACCACCACTCTACCAATTGAGAGGGTGGTTGGTGGATAATTTCTAAATGCAGTAAGCAATTTCAAAGGAGCAGTGATCATTCAAATACTTGTAAAAGATAGCAAGAGAAGAAACATTGTGGCGGTGATTTATAGATTGAAGATGGTCGGTTAGAAGGGACTTTATGAGAATAAAAGTTTTTGACTCCACCCTATATTTGTTTTCTTAGTATTATTTTTATTATTTTTTATACTTGTAGCGAGCGCCTTTAGGCTATTATCTTCCTTGAGGCCACAAGTGGTTGGCCTTTTATTATTTCTAGAAGGCTGAGATGGCTGGCCCTCGCCCGTGGTGTCGCAGGCTGGATTTGTTGAGTGACATGTAATTAATTGAGGCTTATGCTTCCCCCTGGTGCCCTCTGCCGCACTTGAAGTCGGAGGTGAGGTTGATGGGCAGCATGTGGGTGTCTTCGGCTGCTCGACGACGGAAAAAAAAAATTGCTCCAGGCGAGTCTTTTACTAGAGATAGAGAGACAACTGGCGAAAAAAAACCGCGCTTGCAAGTCCCCATAAAAAGATACTAGAGGAATACAGACCCCTGAATCAATTTTAGATCAGCATGATGATTAAGCATGACAAAAGGATAAAACCTTATTTATTTTCTATTATTTTCATAATGATTTACCTTCACCATGTTCACAGTCTGGTTCAACCTTGGTCTTTTTAGTACATGCAAGGGACAGTCGTTCTCGGGGACATGCTCTTTTCAACTAGATGGGTTCGGAAGACTAACGCCGTAAGAAATAAGGTGAATTTTGGTGAGGAAGCCGCCAGGGGCCACATTCAGAGACGCTAACGTCCATGCTTCACGACCTAGCGATTGCCATCAGCTGTTTTGGTATTCTGCGTGGAGATTGATGATGTACTTAAAGACGTTGAGCTGTCAAAACACGGCAACTGCCTGTAAGGTGTTGTTGTGGACGCAATATACATAAAAATACTCATAAATTGAGTATATATGATGTTTTCTGACTCAAGAACTGAACAAGGCAAGTATACAAACGAAATTAGGCCATGTAACAAACCCAGCCGCTTGTGGTGATAATGTTTTGGGGTGACGGGATAAGAGTGGTGAGCTTTGGCATCTCACCCGCGCGGGTAGGGAGTAGCGATGCCAGGTACCACCACGCACGGATTCCGCGGCAGACTGAAGGTATTTTCCTTAATTAAAACCCAAGCTCTTGTCCATCCAGCAGTGAATGGGTGCCGGGTGTAGCCGGCGGTTTGTGACCCGCCTCCCGGGGTGGTGGCTTCCCCCAACACTAAAGGAAGGCGAGCTATGAATAGATAATAGCAAGCGAAAAAGATCACAAGAAGAAGAAGAAGAGCACCCTATTACTCTGAAGGATTAATTAATAGCTAGAATACAAGGAAGTACAAGCCACCGGCGTGTTACCCGCGTGTATGTGGAGGTAGAAACAAGTCTTGAAGCGACGGAGGTGACACAGGGGATGAAAGAATGATGGAATAAGCTAGACAATAGAAATAAATACAACGACCTTGAAATGCAGGCAGCGGCTGCTGCCTTGTGATTGGCTGACACGTTTGAGACACAATCTGATTGGCTGGCACGTTTGTTTTTACACAATTGTGATTCGCTGGCGAGGCTGTGACGTCATTGTACTCGCTCAGCCAATCAGCTATCGATGCCCATAGCAGCCATGTACCGCCACTGCCATATCTCGTACTTGAATACCCACGAGCTCCGTGGTGTAGAAATAGAGGAAGTTAGTTAAGCTAACCACCGTGGCCTTTAACTCTCTCTGAATGTCTGCCCTGAAGCCTGGCTTCTCTCTCGCTTGCGTGCATCGCCAGAACGGCTGGCAGTTGCCAGCTTTCTGGTCAGGGCTCGCCCGCTCGGCGCTCACAGCTGATAAGTGTAAACAAAAACAACCACACAATGATATATAGAGAGAGAGACGCTAAAATTATTCCTTTAGGCGTGGCGGGAAGAGTTAAACAAGATAACAGGTGGAGGTGAGGAGTGGCAAGCTTGCCACAAGCTTGCCACTGAAGTGGCAAGAATAATGTTCCCGGAAAAAGTGCATGAATTCAGTAGCGTGAGCATGTCCAGAAACACAGTTGTTCGGCGAATCGAAGACTTGTCAGCTGACTTAAAACATCAACTGTCAGATCAAGCTTGTGCTTTTGATTTTTACTCGATTGCATGTGATGAGAGTACAGACGCCACAGACACCGCACAGCTGTTAATTTTTCTGCGTGGAGTTGATGATCATTTTTGCATCACAGAGGAGCTGCTTGATCTTAAGGAGTCTAAAGGGCACAACAACGGGTAAGGACATTGTTGAAGCTGTATCAGATGCATCAGAGAAGATGGGACTTGAATGGGACAAGCTGTGTGGAGTTATAACGGACGGAGCTCCAGCTATGACCGGAGCGGGCAAAGGAATGGCCTCTCTGGTGTGCGCGAAGGTGCAAGAGAGCGGAGGTGAGGCTCTAAAAATGCAGTGTATCATTCACCAAGAAGCTCTCTGTGCCAAGACAGTCCAGCTTGGCGATGTGATTAACACTGTTGTGAAAACGGTAAACATAATTCGTGCACGAGGGCTCTACCACAGAGAATTTCAAGCTTTCCTCTCTGAGATCGATGCTGATTACGGGGACCTGCTGTACCATTGTGATGTGCGCTGGCTAGTCGCGGCTCCGTGCTGCGACGGTTTTATGCCCGGAGATCCGAAATCGACCATTTTTTGCAAGAAAAGGACCGACCTCTTCATGAGCTGAGTGACCCTCTATGGTTGGCAGACCTAGCATTTTTAGCTGATCTTACCGATCATCTTAAATCACTGAATAAAAGCCTACAAGGCAAAGACCAGCCTGTGCCATATCTTTACGCGCAGATGTAAGCCTTCTGTGTGAAGCTCCGTCTCTTTGAGAAGCAGCTACACAACTTCAATGTTGCGCACTTCCCAACGCTGTCCGAAATCAAACGTGCTTTTCCAGAGGCCAGCCTTACTGCTAAAAAGGAGAAGTGTGTGTTTGTAATCACATCTCTCATCACGGAATTTGGTCGGCGCTTCCAAAATTTCTCAAGCATTGAGAAAGAAATCAACCTGTTCTCGACTCCCTTCCTGGTGGATGCTGAAGAAGTGGAAGAGTCTGCAATTAGAACTTATCGAAATGCAGTGTGATGATTCTCTAAAGAATCAACATCAGCTTCTTTCCCTACCCGACTTCTACCGGGGCTTGGAAAAGAGCAAGTTTCCCTTGATGAGACGCCGTGCAAAAAGAATGATGAGTCTGTTCGGCTCCACATATATATGTGAGCAAACATTTTCACAGTTAACTCTGAACAAAAGCAGACTGAGAACCAAAATGACCGACAGCCATCTCTGTGATGTCCTTCGCATCTCAACCATCAAACTTACTCCTGACCTGCCAGTCATCCTTCAGTCCCAGGCACAGCATCACTGCTCCCACTGAGTGCAACACTGTTACCATTATAGGTAAGTTCAAAATACACAGTATTCATGTGTAAATAAGCCCAATTCATTAATAAAATGAGTCAATTGAAGATGATAACATTTTCGCATAAAAATGACAATAAAAAGTGAAACTTGAAACTAGACCCTGGATAAAAATAAAAATTCATTAATGGAAAGCTGTGATCTTGTCTATTTTTTAAGCAATTTCAATGATCAACGATTATTTACCTACATTTGATTTGACTTTGCTAACTTTACTATATCACCTCGCCTTTGCTGAGTGGCCCCACCCTTCCTATATTTTCCGCATGTGGCCCTCTGTGAAAAAAGTTTGGACACCCCTGCATTAGACCGTCCGCCACACACTTTTCTCCCTCCACCGCCAGGACACCGGCGCCCACGCACTCAGGCAAGGACGGCCGCCAGGACACCGGAGCCCACGCACTCAGGCAAGGACGGCCGCCAGGACACCGGCGCCCACGCACTCAGGCAAGGAAGGCTAACAGAAAGGCACACCCAATGTTATACATAGACATGACACAGAGTTCATCACAACACGTCACCATCACCACTACACTTCACCACACAATAGTAACCAAAAAAACCTCTGTATGAACGCTGTCATTGTACCACCCAGCAGGACGGAGAGTCAAAACTATAGCTATAGATATAACTATAAGTCATGTGGTATCTATAGTTTCCATGATCACTACATAGGTGACAGCCTCCCATGGCGTGCAGACCTGCCACATTATAGCATGAAGCTCGACGGCTGTTCAACAGTAGCGCAGCTACGGGGGGGCATGGGGGGCCACGTGCCCACCCAGGAGCATCAGGTGCCCCCGCACTGGTCATGGCTGACGTATTCTGTAAAATGTTCTAATTCCCACCACTGATCTGACCTTAGAATATGCCCTTACAGCACCCTCTATGTGGCATCACAGTGGCCCCTGACCTCCGCTGGCCTAGTGGCCCCCAGGTGCCCCCCATTGATAGATACTTAGCTACGCCACTGCTCGCCGTGACGCCTTGTTACAGGTAGTACACTACGGGATATTTACTCGTTAATTAAACCTAAGAATTCTTGTTACTAACGCGAATGTTTGGTGGTTGCAGTTTTACGCCACATCTCAAATCCTTAACTTTCCTTTTGTGATAAGTAAGTCCACTTCAAATCTTAACTTACTATTTACTGAGTCACATTCCTAGGTGGCGAGGGGGGGGGGGGGTTATACCGCCTAAATATCCCAAACTGTAAGTAAGAGACGCCGTCCTCGAGGAGGGGAGGGGAGAGGGAGAAGAAGGGGGAGGCTTGGGGGGTTAAGTCTCAAGAAACATGAGTGAGGAGGGAGGGGTTATGAAGGGGTTATGGCATAAAGTAAAGGCGGCGTCACACTAGCATTTTTTCCGTCTAGTTAGCGATCTCCTTTGGGTTTTTTTTCTCGCTCTGACTAGTTAGTCCGTCTGAATCAGTCAGTCTGAGTCAGACGATCGTGGATCGTCTTCTATGGAAAGTTGAAGACAACTTTCATAGTCAAATCAAAACCCCATAGTGATTACTTTAAAGATATTCGATATAAATCAGGTTTTTTTTTGCAAAATATAATTCAATACATTTAAAAGTATGAAAAATTTTCAAGTGACTATTGCACATGTAGATACATTTAAAAGCCAGTTTTATAAACAGGAAATAGTCTCTCGTATGACTTGATTGTTGTGTATATTTTCAAGACACTCAAAAATCGTTTCTTACTCTTCAAGACTTCAACTGTAATTATAGACGAAATGCTGTGGACGCGTAGTTCAGAAGAATTTCTCATAAATAAGGAGCGGGAGTGACCTCACGCCCCCCCCACCTGTGATGTGACCTGACTTTTGCTGGGGGCTCCAGCGGCGGGCTGATGCCCGCTCATCTATTAGTGTTTTCATGTAGGTATATATGTGTATGTATTTTAACTTGTTTGGCGCGTCAAACGATTGATAATACAAATAATTAATGTATACCACGATAGCCTGCCTAAGGTACCTCTAGCCTGCCCTGGCGTCGGAGCCATGTTTATTTACAGTCGCAGGAACAGCTGACTGGTTAGTGCAGGCAAACGAGTCTGTGTGTGACGGCTTGCAGTCAACATTTTTTTAGTTTTAGAAAATGCTGGAAAAAATAGACGGAAAAGTGCTAGTGTGACGCCCCCTTTAAAATCACTCACTCAGTAACCTCAAAGCCTTTTCCTTCATCATAGCGGGTTCTCCTATACCGTACAAAGTGCCATGAGCATACATAAAATAACTCACTCAGTCCTACACACACAATGAATGAAAGAAATATCACCAGGAAAACTGATGAAATACAAGATGGCTGGCTACTCACGGCAATAAGAAGTTTTCGTGAATCTCCGGCACCTCACCTCCGGCCTGGCTTCCTGCCTTCACCCGGCTTGCCGAAGCTTGCAGGCAGCCAGGGTACCTTAACACCAAAAACACAAACGGTAACACTATAATTGGATACGCGAAACCCCCTAAATGCGTTATAGCACAATCAAATAGATATAACGCCAGACTACTCGTCCCGCCGCACGGCCGCCCCACCGCCCCGCCGCTCCTGCCTCCCGCTGAAGTTCCCCGAGGCAAGTACCAAACGACTCGCAAAGCCTCGACACTTAAGCTTCATTTCACAGTTTTCTTCTTGATTCTTGTACTGGGGGCTTTCTTAATTTATGTCTATCGTGAGCTTTAAGGTTCTATTTGATGACAGTAAACGTGCCCATATATGTGTACCTTGATTGTTGCAATAATTATGATCACAATCACTTCACTAATTAGCTATGCATCAATTATTGCTTTCAAGGTCTCAGAGATGTATGAAAGTGAGAGAGAGAGAGAGGAGAGAGAGAGAGGAGGGGAAAAAAGGGGAGAGAGAGAGAGAGAAAAGAGAGAGAGCGAGAGAAACAAGAAAACAAAATAATGGTCAGTTTATGTCAAAATTTTGATTTTAGAGATAGAAAATGGTCTCCCGACCAGTGGCGTGGCTACGGGGGGCACGGGGGGCACGTGTCCCCCACTGGCCATGGCTACCCTATTATATATAATGCTCTAATACCCACCACTTATCTGTCATAAAATATGCCCTTATACCCTTGTATGTGTGGCATCAGAATGCTCCTGCGCTCCGCTTGCCTAGTGCTCCCCCAATCCCCGTTAAATCAGCTGTGCCCCCCAGGTTTTCCCCCCTTGATAGATACTTGATTTCTCAAGGTGGTTTTCCCGTGTGTGTGTGTGTGTGTGTGTGTATTCATCTAGTTATATTTTACAGGGCCTGAGCAACGCTTGTGTGGCCCCGTCTCCCATATCAACATTTTTATCATTCATCCTTAGTGCTTAGTGTTGGGGGAAGCCACCACCCGGAGAGCAGGTCACAAACCCCGGCTAACACCCGGTAACCCTTCACTGCTGGGTGGACAGGGGCTCGGGTTTTAAGGAAACAGTCCAATGTTTTCCGCTCTGTCGGGATCGAATCCGGGAAATTCCCCGGTTTTTTGAACCGAGCGTGCTAAACCCCCACACTACGAGTTTCCCTACGGAACCTGTGTGTGTGTGTGTGTGTGCGTGTGTGTGCGTGAGTGGGTGTGGGGCGTGTGTGTGGTGTGTGTGTGTGTGTGAGTGTGAGTGTGTGGGGTGTGTGTTGTGTGTGTGTGTGTGTGTGTGGGGTTTGTGTGGTGTGTGGTGGTGTGTGTGTGTGTGCTGGTTAAAGCATACACGTCAAAGCCTAGCCTTACACGGCCACTGGTGTCGAATGAAACTTCTTTCTTTTCCACCACCACCCCGATCACCACCACCACCACCAAACCCCCACACCACGATCCCCCCACCACCACACGTCACCACCACCACCACCACCACGATCCCCCCCCCCCCCCACACACCCCACCACCCCCCACGATCACCCCCACCACCACCACCACCCCCACCACCCCCCCACCACCCCCACCACCACCACCCCATCACCCCAAATCACCACCACCACCACCACCCACCACCACGATCACCCCCACCACCAACCACCACCACCACGATCACCCCCACAATCACCACCACCACGATCACCCCCACCCCCACGATCACCCCCACCCCCACCACCACCACCACCACCACAATCACCCCCACCACCACGATCCCCACCCCCACGATCACCACCAGCACCACCACCACCACCCCCACCACCACCACCACCCCCACAATCACCCCACCACACGATCCCCCCCACCACGATCACCGCCACCACCACCACCACCACCACAATCACCCCCACCACCACGATCACCCCCACTACCACCACCACCACCACAATCACCCCCACCACCACGATCCTCACCACCACGATCACCCCCACCACCACCACTACCACCACCACCACCCCCACCACAATCACCCCCACCACCACGATCCCCACCACCACGATCACCACCACCCCCACGATCCCCACCACCACGATCAACCCCCAACCACCACCACCACCCCCCACGATCCCCCCACCACCCCCGATCACCATTCACCACCACCAACACCACCACGATCCCCACCACCACCCCCCCCACCACCACCACGACTGGCGTCAGGCGTCTGGCACTACGGACAGTGTTACCACCCTCGCTCTCCATTATCTCTCTCTCTCTCTTCTTTTCTCTCTCTCTCTCTCTCTCCCCTCTCTCCCCTCTCTCTCTCTCTCTCTGAAAAAAAGGTATGCCAGTGTATTATTTCGATGATATATACATAAGAAAATAAGGAAGCTACAAGAGGCCGTGAGACCTACACGTGGTAGTTCCTGTATTCAGATAAACAAGCAATGCAAATTTACCGTAAAGTAACAATGGGTAAACAACACGAGTGACATCATTACTGAGCCAACAACTCATTGAACAATCCTATGTTTTACTTTGGTTTCCCTGCAGGTTTTCGCTGGCCGCTGTGATGAACAAAATATAGATCAAGCAACTGATAGAAAGCTGAGCCTGACATCTCGATTAGTTTCACGATAAACTAAGGCAAAAAGTGTTGAATCTCATGTGCCAGGTCCATTTCGTGAGATTTGGCAACACAGTCACACCTACACACACACACATGCATACATACATACATACTAGTGATGGACCGAATATTCGCATTCGCATTCGCACCCCCACTCGTATACTTGTTTGTGATCCAGCGACCTGTGTACTTTATTGACATATGTTGGTGACGGCTATTTAAGTTTAATTAAAGGGCAAAGTTACGGTCTGTTTACTTCATTTGAGCCTGTGATAGCGTGAGTCAATAGCGGCGCCTTAAAACTATACTATCTATCTATCTACGTACCTAATATAGCCTCGTTTAACTCGCTATATAGTATACATTTTCTGATCAGCATTAATCTGGTCCCTAAAGTTGCACTTCATAAAAAAACGTGATGTGCATTTCTTGTTATAAAATGTAGTTTATTTCATGTAGGGACAGGCGTGGAGATATTGGCATTGTACGTAGGTACTTTTCCTGGTTTGTGTAGGGATATTAGGACCAAAATGACGGCTTTGAAGTATGAAAAGCCTATTTTTGGGTCCCTGACAGAGCTAGTGCACTAGCTATAGGATAGGAAAGATCGCCACCCAGGGCAAACCCTGGGTTTACAGGCAACCCATACCCACATCTGGTTAGTGTAACCAGGCTACACTTAGATCTGAAAGAAAAAGAAACACACGTCTGTCAATGCCGTGCCAATCCTGACGAGGCCGGCTGTCCGCCAGCCGGCTCGGAGCCATCAAAACCATCCCAATAATCATCCCCGGGGAGAGGGGCTGAAAACTTGGCGAGGAAGGAAGGGTGGGAGGCCGAAGGCCGTGCACTAGCTCTGTCAGGGACCCAAAAGTAGGCTTTTCATACTTCAAAGCCGTCATTTTAGGTCCCCTTAGAGCTAGTGCACTAGCTACCTGCCACTTGGAGACGGGGCAAGAAGCCCCCGACCCCCGCGAGGAGGCAAAAGAGCAGCTGCACAAGAACAAAACGATACCACTAGTATACTCACCCGAATCAAGCGGAGATGTCAATGGGAGGCCCGGCGTCCACCACCCCAGCCCCTCCGGACGGAGGGAGTCCCAGGGCAACAACAGGGGAAGTCCACGACGGAGTGGGACAGGAAAACGAGCCACGAAGCACGAGGGCCCGTACTCCATCGTCCCCCTTCCCGTACCCTCTCCAAGGAATGGGGCGGAGGAAAAGGGCCAGAGGACGGCACCAGCAACACCCCGGACGTCTGGGCGCGAGGGGCGTTGGACCCGGATCCGCCGATTCGATGACGCCCCGGAGCCGGCCGGCAATCCCCCTGGTGGTGAGGGGACGACCAGTGGACAGGATCGCGGAACGGGGAACTGCAGGTCACACCCCCGGGGGCTCGGTAGCATCCAGGTAACCACCGGAGCGCCGAAAACCGGGCACAAGGGGTGTGCGGCGTCCCCAGCAGACCAAAGCCGGAACGACGACCGGTTGCAGACGGTGGTCCTGCCGCTCGTTCTTACCCAGCCCCCTTGGGCGAGAGGGAAAAGGAGGACAGGGAGCCGTCCCGCGAGGAAGGTCGTCCACTGGGGAAAAAACGGGTCAGTGCCCTCAGCTGAGAAGCCCGAAACCCCGTAGCCAGGGCCACAGGAACAAGGCCTTCTGAAGGAGGCGGGGTCCGGCAGCGCCCGACCCAAACTGGTCCCCCTGCAGGAACCGGAGAACCTTCTCCAGGGACCAGAAGGGACCAGGACGACGGGGAGGGGGGTTTTTGGTGGAACAACCCCCTTAACAGTGTCACAGAACGCCGGTCCAGGACCAAACCCCAACCGTATTTGAGGGGGTTCAGCCAGGGCCGCTAGGTGAGTGGAGAGAGTAGCGGAGGACCTCCCACGGTGGGGGTCAGGAAGGAGAGGAAATCCAAACGACCGATTCAGGGGACGTCGCGGAGGCCCTTGAGTTTGAGGAAACGACTGAAAGGCCTTCCAGTGAGACTGATACTGTCTCGTAGAGGACGGGCGAATTTGCCGCCAACATGTCCTCCGCTACCGCGTCCGAGACCGTCCGACGGAGAGAGGTACGGAGAAACTCCGGGCGTGTAGCTTCAAGGTGGAAAGAAGCCTGGCCGGGAGCTCCTCCAACAAAACGAGGGCCCCCTAGAGGAACCGGGGAGGGACACCAGGCCTTCAGTTCGGAGAACCACGGTTGCGCCGGCCAGGGAGGAGCCACCAGGGTTTCACCTTGCCCTGTAGGAACGCAGTTTGTTGCATACCTTCAGGAGACACTGGTGCAGGGAGCCCATGTAAACAGGTAAACATGGCGCCACTGTTCCAGTCTTCCGTGAGGGGCGTCCGGGCCTCCCGCAGCTGTCCGGTCCCCCCTCGTCAAAAAAAGCCTGTAGTTGGGCAGAGCGGGCGGGACGCGAAGAGGTCCACCTCGAGAGTGCCCCACCGCCGACAGAGACCCGGGCAAAGCGCTCCGGGCCGAAGCTGCCACTCCACTGACGAGCCCCGGAAGCGAGACAGGGCGTCGGCCCCACACATTCTCCACTCCCGGCAGGGAACCTGGCGACAGATAAAAGGTGGAAACGGGCCGCCAGGCCGAAGATCTGCCCGGAAAGAGACAACAAAAGGGGCGGATCTGGATGTCCCTTGGCGGGCGAGACAGTGGGACCGCGACCATGTTGTCCATCTCGAAGCAGAGAGCCGTCCCTTCTGGGATCGGGTTCGATCGGAGGAAGAGAAGAGGAACCAGCAGCTCCTTGACGTGATGTGGAGTCTGCGCTCCACCCCGGACCACCCGCCGAAACCCTGCCGGCCGTCGGAGGTTTGGGTAGCCCCACCCGACGTCCGACCGCATCCGACATCACGAAGCCCGTAGGGGGCGGAGGCAGCCACCCCGTCCACGCGGAGAAACCGCCCTCCACCAACCACTCGTCCAGTAGTGTGAGGGCCAGGGGAGGGACGGGCCGGAGCAAGTCGCGGGGCCCCCCCGGGAAACGGTTTGGGTTCACCACCCGGACAAGGCGACGGAGACGAAGGCGACCTAGGGGAGTGACTTCTGCGGCGAAGTTGAGCGAGCCGAGAAGGGACTTCCCAAATGCCTCCTTGGGCAAAAAAACGGGACACCGAGGCCCCGGGAAAAGGCGTTGATGAAGCTTGGCCGCATTTTCCCCGAGAGCGGGGCCGCAGCCGAACGGGAGTCCCATTGCATGGGCCCCGCAAAATAATGCGGGGAGAGGGGGGAAGGACGGGACTTTCCCTTGTTTACAAGGGGAAAAACCCCCTCTCCCCCGCCACCGCCAAAGCTCGGTCCAGCATGCGAACCGCTTCCTCCTGAGACGGGGCGGACACCAGCCAATCGTCCAAATACATGAGGCAATTCACCCCTGCAGACACCATACGCTGAGCCACCACCTTGGTGAGGCCGCGTAAAAAACCCTCGGAGCGATGGAGAGGCCGAAAGGCCCGTTTGGTGACCTGCCCCCGTGTCCGATCCCACCTGGGAAGGCCAGGAAAACGCCGGAACCGAGGATGAATGGGGACATGCCAGTAGGCGTCCTTGAGATCGAGGGACGCCATCCAGTCCCCTTTCCTCAGCCGAAGGCTGACTGGGCCAAGGTCAGCATACGGAAACCCGGGGGTTGCGCACAAATCCGTTTTGGCGGCTGAGGTCCAAGATAAGCCGCCCTTCGAAGAGTCCTTCTTTGGTACGATGAAAATGCGGGAAAGATAGACATTTCCCCGCGCCTTCTCCACTACCCCGGAGGAGTGCATGTCCGACACGTGGGCGGCGAACACTGTGGAGACCGGCGTCCAAGAAGGAGGTCGCCGAAGGGGCGGTAGGGCAATCCAGGGCCAAGGAAAGACCGTTTTGGACCACCGGGCGGCCCAACCCCTCTGCGGCCAGGCTGCCCGAAACCCGGACAGGAGGCCCTGGAAGGGAGGCTCAGGGAAACGAGAGCGACCCTTGGAGGAAGGCTTGTGGACAGTAGCGGGCCCCGAGCGAAAGGCCCGAGACCCAGAGCCCCTGAACCCGGAAGGCCCACCCCGACTGGGACGACGAGGATCCTGGGGGCCATCCACACGGGGGTGAGCACTCCTGGACTGCCCCTCCCGACGAGAAGAGCCCCGACGAACACTGCTGGACCCCCTCCCGGAACCCCCGGCCGAGACGGTCTGGGGGCCGGAGTAGACACCAGAGTGACGGTGGGGGGGATTGAGGCGAGACACCCTTTCTCAAGGAGGGCTCCGCAAGACCTCGAATCGAAGGGACTAATCCGAAGAAATCTGCTGTCGAGTCAGCTCCGGCAGGCCCCGAAAGGCCTCGCGCCGAAGAGCCAAGCGGGCAGTGACGGCCCTGTCAATGGCAGGGCGGACCGTCAGGAGGAGGGAGCCGCCGAACGCATCACAGGCGGTCGACAAAGCCCGACAGACATCCGAAACCCGGAAGGCCGGGAGAGGGAAAATGTGATCCACGGCGAGGGAGGAGAGCCACTCCGCCAGCTGACTGAAGAATGCAACAGAAGAGGTCAAACAGGGGAGGCGTGTTTGCCGCTCCTGAAAATCCCGGCGAAAAAGCTCCTCCTTCACCGGGGTTTGCGCCCGCCCCGGGAGGTCCTTGGCAGAAAGCCGGGACACGCGGAGGAAAATCAGCCAATTTACACGTGGAAAGCCACCAAGGCCGGGAGAACCCTGGGATCGGGGCCCAGGACGGGAGAAGGACCCCGGTTCACACTGGTGGTACCCGCTCTCCACACTTCGGCAGGGTCCAGGCCGGCCTTCATCCAGGGCAACCGTTCTTGGCCCCCGAGAGAAAGCCACCTGGCATCCTGGCTTCCCTCCACGCACGGGAAGCCATCCCTGACCAAACTAGGCTCAGCCAGTAAGGAAGCCAGAGCCTCCAAAGCGGCCGCCGAAGAAACCGCAGGCTGCTTAGAGGGAGCGTTCAGGCGAGAGAAAGGAATCCGGCGGTAGAGGTAGGACTCCTGTCCCCCGTCCTCCCGGGAGCGACGCACCTCCAAGTCCGGAACTGGGCCCCACGAGCCGTCCTCCAGACGACCGATGGCAACAAGCCGCCCGTCAACCGTCTCACAACAATCGACGGTGGCATCGGTGCCCAGGTAAACAGGACGGAGGAAGAAGGAGGGAGTCCCAAGGCATCCTCCGCAGCGGGACGAGGGGAAGTGCACCTTAGAAGAAAAGGCGGAGGAAGGGCCCGGCGGACAGGAAACCAGGGGGCAGAAGTCCCCGAACCGTCGTCGCTTGGGCACGGTTAGGGCAGCATCCTCTTCCCCGTCGGGAGCACACCCCGGTAGTCATCCTCGACTACCCACAGATCAGAAGGAAAACACCGGTGAGAGGGAAGCAGGCGATGGGGACCTGCGACGCCTCGGCGTGGAGAATGGGACCCAGAAGTTTAAGTGGGGCCTCCATTCTTGCCATGAAGGGGGTTCACTGAAGGTCATCCAAGCCGACAACCCCGGAGTCACAGGAGGTGAGGGTGGGGAAGGCCCCGGAGACGCCTGGGCCAGCGTAGGAGCCACAGACCCACACCGGCAAGGGCCTCGACCTGGGAGTCGCGGTCATGGGGAGGGACTGAGGAGACCGCCAGATCTTGCTCCACGTCCAGCACGATCGACGCCGAAACTCATGGAAGCAGAGGCAGGGGGTGGGAGGTGCAAGACGAGGAGGAGATGGACGACTTGGCGAGGCCCCGCCGAGAACCCAAGAGACCGGGTCGCCCAGGACAGACGGAAGTTGGCTGCGTTGGCGAGACTTCAAAACCTTCGACCACCACTCCTTGAGGTCAGCATAGCCCCGCCCGGGAAAGCAGGGCACATCCCCTCCGGAGTATGAGCCCCAGCATCCACAGCATAAAGGGCAATCGGCGGGACGAAAAAAGTCCGACAGAAGGCACGGGGCGTGCGAGGAGCAGAGCTGGGTGGCCTCGGGACCTAAAGGACACCGAGCAGCCCTGGGCCTCACAATTGATCCGCTGGAAAAAAAGGGTAAAACAGTGAGAGGGAAAGGGACTAGACGCAACCCCGAAACGCCCCCAAACCCCCACCTGCATCCCACACGCACTGCCCCGACCCCCGGTAAGTGGATGGTCGGGAGGGGGGGGGTCGACATGGCAGCCAGGGACCGCTCAACTCCCCCACGGCCCATGGGAGGGTCCGGGCGGGGGAGCGGGGAAGGTTGGGCACCAGCAAGAGCGGACGTAAACCATCCGCCCATCTCAGCGCACACGTGGAAGGCCAGGGGCGTGGCAGACCAGGGACCCCCCAAAAACCCCCCGCACCAGCCCTTTGGGGGGGGTCCGGGCGGGGGGTGAAGCGTGGCTGGGTGAACAAACGTAACCATCCGCCCCTCTCTTACACGTGGCAGACCAGGGACCACCAAACCCCCCGCACCAGCCCTTGGGAGGGTCCGGGGCGGGGGGGGGGGGCGTGGCTGGAGAATACGTAAAACCCTCCGCCCATCTCAGCTGACACGTGGCAGACCAGGGACCACCAAGCCCCCCGCACCAGCCTTGGGAGGGTCCGGGGGTGGGGGGGGGGGGGGGGGGCTGGGAGAACTACGTAACCATCCGCCCATCTCAGCTTACACATGATAGGGGCCAGGTGTCAGGCCAGGGACGGGCCCCTTTCGGGGAAATAATGGCCAGGGGGAAAAGGGTGAAAGGGCCCCGCCCTGGGGCGTAGCTTAACACCACAGACACAGACACCAGCCGAATAAAATATATTTAAGACACAGCTGGGCCCGGCCAGGGATGAAGAATAAACTACACTCATGCCCGTGAACCCTATAGAAGGATTACGAAGCATGAATGGGTAAAAACTTCACACACACCCACGTAAACACGAAAAAACAGCAGGTGCTTACCATATGGCCTGAAGAGAAACAACACGTGTTACAGGAGACGCAGCAGGTGTTGACTCGATGAAGGCAAAATTAAGAATGATGGCTCCGAGCCGGCTGGCGGACAGCCGGCCTCGTCAGGATTGGCACGGCGTTGCCAGACGTGTGTTTCTTTTTCTTTCAGATCTAAGTGTAGCCTGGTTACACTAACCAGATGTGGGTATTGGTTGCCTGTATACCCAGGGTTTGCCCTGGGTGGTGATCTTTCCTATCCTATAGCTAGTGCACTAGCTCTAAGGGGACCTAAAAATGAGTGTTTGAGTTGGCAACATTGGCCGGCAGCCAGGCTCAGCCGGCGAAGTTGCCGCCTTGCCGTTGGTGGTCAATTGGGTATCCAACAAGCTAGAGAGAGGGTCGTTCATTCTCTGGGCTCCATTTTGTTGTGGTGGTTGTATTTTCGGTGATATTTTTTTACTAGGTCTTGTATTCTAATTGTCTGGTATTATTAATTAACTTATTGAAGAGTTTAGTGGACACTTGGGCCCAAACTCGTGTTATTGCTTTTGTCTTGGTTTTTATGGTTCTTAGTGTCATGTTTCGTCTTGGTAGTTGCCGTGTTGTGCGTTGTCTTGGTTTTGATAGGTTCAACAACATTGCTATTTTATCGGTAATCAACCGAAGGTGATTCGTTCACCATTGCAGATCGGATAACAGCCACGTCTGAGCTCAGAGTCGAAGTGCTCGTTACAAGTGGCCGGGGCAGTATTGCAACAACGAACTCAGTAACCTCTAGTTACGTGACGGAGTATAAGGCGGGGTTCAACATACACGTGTTTGCTGTCCGTGTCTACGTGGGCGTGGTGATCAGTGACGTCACAGTGACGTCGCCCCGCCACTCCCGCAGCCACGTAAGAAAGAATTGGGAGCTCCGAATAATGTGAGCTGAGACGCGCGTCTCAAGGTCAGTGACGTCATCACTGCTCCAGCAATGTGGTGGTCGCGGGGAGCCTGTGTTCACATTACACCGGCAGAAAGTGACGTCACTGTGACGTACTGTGAGTCACTGATGACAAGATGCACGTAGACTACGTCCTGCAAAAACGTAAATTGTGAACCGGGCCTAATTCCGACTTCGAACCTGAAACAATTGTATATGGACAAAGGGTAACTGTGGCATTAACCAGTGTTGGTTGTCCCCATAACGGTACTTGTAACAACTTGTACTGGCCTCGCCGCTACTTGTAATAGTAATGCCCCATCCATAACGTCAATATTATTAATTTGCCGACCTCGCCAGGATCACCAGAGTTGCTGTGTAATTTAGTAATTACCATCCCGCTATTAGTCCTTGTTACCATCACTTTACTATAATTACTAGTATCCTTGACTACCTTTAATTAACATCATGGCGGAAGGCAAGGTTGTGGTTCCATTACATCTGGTGACGCAAGAGGATGCTCAAACATTCCTCGCCTCGCAGCCTACGTTGTCAGAGTTGCGGCAGAGGACTTTGAACGAGCTGCGCCTGGTTGTGGAGTTAATGATTGGCGACGGTGCAACCGCTGTGACTAATCGAGTAGGAAAAGGGGGTTATCGTGCACCCCCCGGAAATATACTTCTAATTGGTGTTTCTGGGTGGAAAAAAATGTGTAGAAAATGATTAGCCTTGTTAACAGGGCATCCGGAAGTCCCACGTATGTTTTGTATGAAAATTAGTGCCGCCATACCGAAAAATCTATTTCTCGTAATATCTCCGTCAAAAAATACTGATAACTGAACAAATAAGGTGTTTTGACCCAGGTTATGAGGGTCATAGATCTTGGAAAGACTATCCCGAAGTGACTACTTGTCCCGTTGTCAGGCTATCACGCAAATTCCCAGCTTTGGGAAACCCAAAAAAAAAAAATGATGTCTATTTTCAGGGAAGGAATGAAAATAACAGGTATATTTTTTGGCGATCATAGGTCAAAGTCATGAGCTGTGTGTTGGTTGGAGAGTTTTTCAATACATCAATTCTCATTTCATCTAAATGCCTTTATTAATACATGTATATTATGTACATAACTAGAAGCCTAAGACGCCTTTTCAACATTGAAAACATATATCTACATATGTTCATCACACTCACAGTGGAATAAGCATTTCCCTCCCCAAGTTACAATTTGCGGAGTCAGATAGGTGGAAGCTTCTTTTTGGGGCCCTTGGCATGAGCAGTTTCCAACTCAAACCAAAATCGAAAACCTCAGAGTGGCCGAGTCTGTGTAGTATCATGTTGAGCTGCTTGCTTCGGAAAAAGTGCTGACAGTCACACAGAAAAGCACGTGATTTGGTAGCTTCCACTTCCCTCCGTAACTGCACGGCACAAGTCTTACCCGATGGAGAATATCAAACGCTTGATCTTTGCACTCATCTCCGTGTCTTCCTTGCGCCAGCCATTACTAAGCTGAGGAAACGGATGAGGTCTGGCGGTAGAAGCTCTTCAGGACTGAGCTCCATGTCGTCAGCTGTGAGGGGCCAGGGTAGATCCTTGGACTCCCTGAAAGCCCGTAGAATATTATGACGAACAAGGAGAGCGACGTCTTGGTACTTATCGCTGCTTCCTAGAGTGTAGGTTCTTTGCGAGAGCATTAGATACAGTGATACTGGAGCTGTAAAACTAGCCAGAATGCGATTGCACCACCGTTGTCATGATCGCCCCTTCGTGAAGTGGACATGGTCTTTGATTGGGTCACTCTGCAGGCGTTTTCAGTAGTTTCTGGGAACGATAGTTGGAGTTCTCGTACCCATTCTGTTTCAGTTCTTCAACATAGATCAGGCGCAAGGAAGATAACCGTAGGACCTCATTTTACTGGATGATATGAGTATGAATGTGCTCAAGTACAGAGAGGAGTGCTATTTCGTGGGCGGCTGACATACGAGCATGCTCAGTATGTTCTCCTTTGGCTCTGCGAATCCCACGCTCGTAGTTAGCATATGCTGTGGTGAAGGATTTGTGGCATGACAGTGGTGTTTTGCTTCGACAGCAAAGAGATCTGTGTCTTTAACCGTCGATAAAGGCGAACCAGACACATCTTTTCAGCCCGTGATATGATGTGTTCCCATCTATTTGCTCTGTCTTTCCATGATAGAAAGACTACAGCTCGCTCGGTTTTGCGATCACCATCTTTGATCTCTTTTTTTTCACAGAAAATGCATTCTGGTGGGAATTTTGGTCCTATGGACCTTGTTGAGGACAACCTACGAGGGGAGTGACGCCTTTGTGAGCCATCTGCTCCTCGTCTTCTTTGTCATTATCTGGAGACGATTGAGGTTGGCAAGGAATTGCTAAATAACAGTCTGTGATATCCAACACTTTTCAGGTCATGCGGGAAAAACTTTTTGGGGATCTGATCACCAAAGGTGGGCATTCCGCAATTTTAGTCCGCAATTCCGCAACTTGCGGAATGGTAATTCGGTTTGCGGAATTGCGCAATTACGGATGCCTGAAGAAATTGCGGAATTGCGAATTTGTGGACCGCCTAAATTTTAAAACGCAATCGCAATAACTTTGGGAAATGGGTAACTCGGTTGCGGAATTGCGCAATTACGATCCCTGAAAAAATGCAGAATTGGGGGTTTTGGGTGACCGCCAAAATTTTTGAAACACAATCGCAATAATTGTGACGGTCACCACCTTCAAAGTGGCAAGTGCCCACGTGAACATAAGTTCCCACCAAATATTGTGGAGACGACACTGCCAACTGCCAACTTGCCAAGTGTAGCACAGTCACTCAGTCAGTGCGTGCTGGAACTTGCGATTGAGAGCGTGTACGCTGGCCGTGTGTGTGATTAGTTGCCAACCTCCACATGTGAACCAGAAGAAGTGGGAGGAGGAGGAAAAGAGGAGGAAGAGGAAAATTAGTAGATTACTTAGATTAGTGATTACTAGCCAGTAGACTGGTGAAGTGTAAAAGTAAAGAAAAACACTAAAAAAGACAAAGACTTAATTGTGAAAGGGCAAGTTACAGTATAGACAGAAACAAAATAGGAATACAGAAGTATTAAACACTAATACAGAGTCTAGAGAAACTTTTTTCTTTAATTGTAGGTGTTTAAGAGTCTAGAGATGTTTAAGAGTCTAGAGACATTTTTTGTTTTTAAATTTTAGGTGTCAAAATTAGTTTGCGGAATTGCGGAATTGCGATTGCGAAAAGGCCTATCTGAAAAAAATTGCGGATTGCGATTGCGGACTGATGCAAGGTCGGAATTGCGGAATTGCCATTGCGGAATTGAAGAAAAAAAACGATGCCCACCTCTGTTGATCACACACGGTTTGCATTCGATATGGTGGGAATCGTGGGGATAGGGCGCAGACGTCGGTTCCGGGATCAGATGAAGGGCTGCAGTTTGTCACTGCAGTCCCTTTGATTTCACTGAGGGGTTTAAAGCGACCATGATCAGCCATGGAGAGCACATGAATGATGCATGTAGGTGGAGAGTGTTTAGGAGCTGTATCATCTCCACTCCGGTCAGGTTTGCGCTTAGGCATGGGTTACTAGTATTGTCTACCACTACCACTTTAAGTCTACCACCACTGTTAATTCTACCTCAACTTTTTATCTGGAAAGAAAAGTTACTATTAATACCAAAACTACGATATGAACATGCATGTATGTGAAGAGTGTTCTACTACTGGGTGCAGATCGCATCTCCGGTCAGGTTTGTGCTGGGTATGATCAACGTTCTACCCACCATGTTAATTCTGCCCCCAATGTTTATCTGGAAACAAAATTCCAAATTAATATTAAGATAAATAATAAAACATTAAAATAACATTGATGTTAAAATAAATATCCCCAAACAAGTTTGCCCTCTGAACTTTTTTAACGTTATCACCTGAAAATACAGCTATAATCACACTGTCTTTTTATTTTATTTACAATATCCTTGCTAGGATGTCAATGACCCAAGTAATTACTTCAGGAATTGTCATAATGTTTACCTCTGACCCTCATAACCTGGGTCAAGACCCCTTATTTGTTCAGTTATCAGTATTATTGACGGAGATATTGCGAAAAATAGATTTTTCGGTAATGGCGGCACTAATTTGCATACAAATCATACGAGGGACATCCGGACCCCTGTTAACAAGGTAATCATTTTCTACACATTTTTTCCAGCCAGAAATACCAATTAGAAGTATTTTTCCGGGGGGGGCACGATAACCCCTTTTCCTACTAGACAATGAATGTATTAGTTCCCTTTTATGGGGAAATAATTAGACAAGTGGGCAGGCTACCATTGTCCCCTCGGAGCACGCATGTCACCATGGTGCCACAAGATATTGCCGGGGTAGTTGCCGCTCCAGTGAGTACAATGGCATATACGCAGCCTGCACGTGAAGTGCTATGGGGTCCCCCTACCCGTCAGGGTGGCTGGGTTTGGGTAGAGCAATGTTGCCTCTAACATCAGACTTTTCTTCACCCAGACCTCCGTCCACGGGCATACCTAGTCTAGGAAACATCGTTACCTCATACACGACTATCCATGATCGGGAGCACCTGCATGCAGCAAGGTGGTGACGGCAACGCGGCAGGGGAAGACCGAAGGGCGCCCCGGCAGGTGTCCATGAAGGAGTCCCTGGCATGTCCTGTAAGAAACACGGCGTTACGCAAGTCACATTGTCAAGAGATCGGACCCCATGTAGTAATGCAATACCAAGAAATATAAAAAATGAGTATAGATAATAAGAAAATTGATATACCACCCTGTATTTGGTACTCCTTTCCCAACATGATAAGCTTTTATTCTAGGTCTATGAATGGTTATTGTTTATTCCATATGGATATAAAAAACTATCACATTACAATCACTATCATTACTACTAGCCCGGGAGTAATAGGTTTAAACCCGAAAAAATTGTAAGTTTAAACCCGAACAAATTAAAACAAGCTGAAAATTGCAGGATATTTTCAGAAAATTGTCCTGATTAACATACTAAAAGCCCAGACATCCTGCTTGTGCTTCAGCGGAGATCCAAGATGGCGTCCAAAATGGCCGCCAGTTTTTTAAATTTCCATATATCTGGTTTCAGACATGATAGAAAATACATAAAAAGGGTCAAAATATGGGTCTTGAGGCATGGGGATTTTTTGATTAAACCATTAATTAGAAGTCAGATGAGAATCTGAAACGATACCAAAGGTAAAACTAATATAAAGGTGTGGCGTAGATGCACTTTTCAAACATCAGTTCGCCCTGCCAGATCATCTGTACTTTTAACGGTACCAACTGTTTTTTCGTTGTTTTTTTTGGTATTTCAGAGATGCATCGGTATAAAATGTCAAGACAATTTGGGAAGAAATTATGTCGGCGTTGGAGGGCAAGGGACGGAGGACTCTGGTGACAGCAAGCCTGAAAAGACAAGATGAACTTCACCACCTGTTCAATAACATCACTGTCAGGGGGAAAGTCAGGGGGAAAAAACAGTCATTAATCCCGATATGTTATTCAAGAGAATTTAACTGTTTGAAGTCAAGCTCTATTTTTTTTTTTTTTTTTTTTTTTTTTTTTTTACATCACAAGGACTGGCCAAGGGCACAAAAAAAAATGGGTTACACAAAGCCCGCTTAGTTGCCAGTCCCTATAAAGAAGACAGTAAGAGAATAAAATAAAAAAAAGGGGTGAGCCAATTTAGTTCGGGAGGGTCTTGTTACTCTTCTTTTGAAAGATTTAAGTCATAGTAAAGTGGGAAAAAAAGAAACAGGGAAAAGAGTTCCAGAGTTTACCAGTGGAAGGGGTGAAAGAGTAAAGATACTGATTAACTCTTGCATTAGGAAGATGGACAGAATAGGGATGAGAATGAGTAGAAAATCTTGTGCAGCGAAACCGCGGGAGGGGGGGGGTATTTCAGTTAGCAAGTTCAGAAGAGCAGTGAGCATGAAAAAACGGTAGAAGAGAGCAAGAGAAGCAACATTGCGGCGGTGTTTAAAGATTGAAGACAATCAGTCAGAGGAGAGGAGTTTATGAGACGAAAAACTTTTGACTCAACCTTATTTAGGAGAGCTGTATGAGTGGATCCTCCCCAAACATGTGAGACATACTCCATATATGGGGATAAGGCCCCTGTAGAGAGCAAGCAAATTGGGAGGGAGAAAAAAAGGACGCAGACGCCACAGGACACTAACTTCATAAAAGCTGTTTTAGCACGAGATGAGATGTGAGATTTCCAGTTCAGATTTTTAGTAAAGGATAGTCCTAGAATGTTCATTGCCAAACTGAACCCCCAGGCCAGTGTTGCGTTGCCTTGTTGATCAAGAGTCGGCCTTAACAACGGCACTCCCCCACGAGCTACTTTGGGACATTTTCTACCTGTTAGGTCGCAGCCTTTATTTGTCTTGGGTAAATCTGCCCGTTTTAACCAATACTCCCCAAACACCATTTTCTTTTCCCCGCCCAACGCCCCGGGGAC
>JACEEZ010000518.1:0-13476 GCA_016584305.1 Chionoecetes opilio
TATTAAATTTTTATATATTAAAATTTATATATATTTTAATATTTTAAAAATTTATAATATTATTTTTTATAAATTATTTTTAAATTTTTATTATATAAAATAATTATTATTATTATTTTTTTTAAATATATAAATATTAAAAAAATTTTTTTTATTTATAATATAAAATATTTATTATATATAATATTAAAAAATATTTTAATAATTATTTTTTAAAATAATAATATATATAATTTAATTTTAAATAGTATTATATAAAATAAAATTTTTTATATATATATAAATTTTTATTTTAAAAATAATATTAAAAATATAATATACTAAAATATATTTTTATTAAAAATATTTATATTATTAATAAAAAAAATATAAAAATATTATAATAAAAAATATATTTAAAAAATTTAAAATTTTTAAAATTTTTTTTTATATTTAATTAATTAAAAAAATTTTTTAATTTTTAAAAAAAAAAAAATTTTTTTTAAAAAAAATTTTTATTGTTTTAATATTATTTTAAAAATTTAAAAAAATTTTTTATATATTTTTTTTTTTTTTTTTTTTTTTAAATTTTTTTTTTTTTTTTTTAAATTTTTTTTTTTTTTTAAAAATTTTTTTTTTTTTTTTTTTTTTTTTTTTTTTTTTTTTTTTTTTTTTTTTTTTTTTTTTTTTCTTTTATTTTTTTAATTTTTTTAAAATTTTTTTTTAATTTAAAATTAAAAAACTTTCTTTTCTATCTTTCCCTAAAAAACTTTTTTTTTTTGGGGGAAAAAATTTGCATCGGCCCCCTTTGGGGGGGTTCTTCCGGCCTTCTTGGTCCTGGGCTGGCCTCCCCGTCCCCCTCAGCCCCCCCCTCCCCTCCCCCCCCTTGGGGCTCTTTCTGGGTCCCTGGGCCCCCCCCCTTTGCTGGTTTCTTTGCTCCAAAATTCCCTTGGGAAAAAAAACCTTCCCCCCCCTTTTTCAAAAAGCAATTAAAGGGGGCCCCTTTTTTTGGAAAAAAAAACCCCTTTTGCCCAAAAGGGTTTGGTTTTTCCCCGGCCTTTTTCGGGCCCCCCCCCCCAAAACCCTTTATTAAAAACCCCGGACCCACCCCCCTTTCCGGTACCCGCCTATATATATATTATATATATATATTATATATATATATATATATCTAGATATAATAAATATATAATATATATATATAATAATATGATATATATATATCTATAATATATATATATATATAGTATATAAATATATTATATATATATAAGGGAGAAACAATTAACGAGGTAGTGCAATATCAAAAGGTTGAAAACCAATAAAGAGAAAGCAATGTTTAGTCTAGTTTTTAAAGGAGAGGTAAGATATTAATGCTATCAGAGCATCCAGGTGAATGAAAGAAGATACTACCTACAAGAGGACACTAGTAAACTAATAAGATTGAATCACTGGGTCATGAGCACTCCACCGTTCACGCTCAGCCCACTCACACTATTCCCAGGTGCTGCCTCACTACACTTGGAGGCTCTGCTAGGCATCCCCCTGTGCCCACAAAACACGTTAGAGAAAACATGAGAATTATATCATAATAACTTTGCATCATCTAATCATACCATGGAAAAGAAGGAGTCATAATCATCCTTTTGATACAGAGGACAGCAATTTAAAGGGGACTCATTAGTGTAATATGGTTAAAATATCCCACTTTCAAGAAACAAATCATTGATGTAAATAATTAGAACTAAATAATGAGAAAACAACTGAGAAAAACACAGTATTAAGCAGTAAAAGAAACCACGGCTAACAAGAGTGCCCTTGTATAAAACCTCCGGGTACACCACAAACGTCACCAGTTTCTGGTAGTCCTTGAATCATGAAACTCAAGGGTCTATTAAAAACAGATGCTGCTTGTTCATCAAACAAGGAGGGTAAACAGTCGTATCCCGGCACGCACTTGATGAGTATCAAGATCCCATTAATCTTTGATGACAGCCAGGTCGACAACACAGCCGCTTTTGTGAATGTTTTTTTTGCCCTTAGCTAAATCTTGTGATGAAAAAAAAAAAATATCACAGAGGGATATATAATGAAGAGCTAAGTGAGTTCCCAGGCATTGCCAGCCACAACACACCACCGTTCACTGCTCCCGGCACAGTCGCTGCAACTAATATACCTAAACATAGTTTTTGGAGAAGATAAGAACCTAAGAAAATAAGAAGCTACAAGAGGCCGCAAGGAACTACACGCAGTAGTTCCTGAGAAGATACCTTGAAGATATTAAAAGCAAACATCATCTTTGTGATGCTGCTATTTCTGCTTAGCACCGTAAGGCTTGGCATGGCAGCAGGGCAACCACCACTCATGGCCCACTCAGCAATCAATCACCGGGTCTGCACATCCATCCATCCCTACTCACAAAACCTGCTCCTGTAATCCGGGGGATACGCGTACATGTGTGGGCGACTGCCCTGGAGCTTGGCAAACCTATCTCAGAACAGCACCAACAACCATCATTGATTCAAGTAAGGGTTCTGCACTTCTTCCCTTCTCCCTAACGAGCATTCACCACTCTGCTCTGAATTTACATGATTCTGCTCATAGACCACTGTACACTAGTGTGTGTGCTGGACCAACTGTCCCGTGTGTGTGTGTGTGTGTGTGCTGGTCGTTGAGTGAATGTGTTTATGTGTGTGTGTATTAACCTAGTTGTGTGTAAAATACAGGAAAAGGCTAGCTCGTTACTGTCCCGCTCCAAATCTACTATTATCAGCTTGCTTTGAAGTCCTGCATACTTCTTGCATTAATCACTTTGCATCAAGGTTGTTCAGGCTTCTATGCTTCTATACGGAAGCGTATTTTTTTTGTCCCTCTTGCATGGTTCTGTCCTTTTTAAATTTCTTATCATGACCTCTTGCACTTCTATCGTCCCACACAAAAATATCTTCTCTGTCATTTTTCTCCAGACACATGATGCTCTATACACTGCTATAAAAATCTCCCCTTTCTACTTCTTTCTCAAGAGTTGGGGATTATTTAGTCTTGAAAGTCTTTCCTCATATGTTAAAATTCTCTCAGGCTGGGAGCCATTTTGTCGGCCTGCTTTTGTATTCTCTAGAGAGAGAGAGAATAGTCCTTATATCCTTCTTTTATGTTGGTGACCAAATCACTGACGCATATCCAACCTCTGGTCCGAATCAAAAGAGGTTATCAATTTCTGACTCATCTCTTCTCCAGAATTTGAATGCCCCATTCTTATATTCCTCAGCAACTGATATGTATCTCCTGTGACTTGTTTATAGCTTCTCAGGTGGACAAATTATCCGTAATCAACTCCAAGATCTTTTTCGACCTTGGTTTTGACTATCCATTCATTCCCATCGACTACTTTCCTCGCGTCTCTTTTTGCTATGCCCATTCCATTCACTTTACACTTTTTAGCATTAAACTCCATTCCCATAGTTGACTTTTTTCCGAATCTGAAAATCTTTTCTAATCCTTTCTAAATCCGCACCAGTCCCTTTACTTTCTACTTTCACTTTTCTTAGTAATTTAGCATCATCAGCGAATAAACCCACTCCTTCTGTCATTTCATTTACATAGACAAGAAACATCACTCGGGGCCAATACTATCCTTGAGGAACCTCCACTTATCACACTGAACCATTTGACTTCTGATCTTTATTACTGTTCTTATCTTCTGTTGCTCAAAAAGTCTTCCATCCACTTCAGCCAACCACCCTTCAATCCTCCTACAGTTCTAGCTTCAGAGCAGTTTCTCTTATGAGGGTACATTGTCAAATGCCTTTCTTTAGGTCCAGTATATGCAATCGACCAACCCTCTCTTCCTGTGTCACATCGGCCACTAGGAGCTCCAAGCTCTCTCCGGGAGGGAATATACTAACAATATAATAGTAATAATATAAAATAATAAATAATGAGGAAGAGATAGAGAGGAGGAATATAATATATATATATATATAATATATATAGATATATAGAGAGAGAGAGAGAGGAAGAGAGAGGCGAGCAGAGAGATGAGAGAGAGAGAGGAGAGAGAGAGAGAACGAGAGAGAGAGAGAGAAGAGAGAGATGAGAGAGAGAGAGAGGAGAGAGAGATAGAGAGAGAGTAGAGAGAGAGAGAGAGAGAGAGGAGAGAGAGGAGAGAGAGAGAGAGAGAGAATGAGAGAGGAGAGAGAGAGGAGAGAGAGAGAGATGAGAGGAAGAGAGAGAGCGAGAAGTTAGGAGAGAGAGAGAGAGAGAGAGGAGAGACGGAGAGGAGAGAGTGAGGAGTAATCTTTCCCGAAGGGGGAAACATGTCTAGGGTGTTAATCCGTTTGATCTAAAACTCCAGGGACAACTGATGCCACATCCTTCTCCTTTCTTCCTCTTCCTCTCCTACAAACGCCAGAAACATAGGTTTGGTGTGGTGTGGATGAGCACTGTCTACGAGTAGTACAGCCTGCATGTGCCCCTCCAGTCACTACACTGGGACCTCACCTTCACACTTAGAGATCGTATCTCTAACTCATGCCTTCTTCACTACACTTTTCAATTTCTTTGCCCTTCCCTTACAAAGCACCTCTTCAGGTCTTCATCCGCCTCCAGAATACAGAACTGGTCCCCAAGATACGAGCAGTTAGGTTCCACTGGCATATCTAAAGCAAAATCTCGTTATAACGAAAAACACATAACTGTGAGGTAAAATATAGGTTTGGTTCCAGGACCCCATCAATTTAAAAAAAAAAAAAAAAAAAAAAACAATGTTTTCAAGCTAAAATAAACTATATCAAACACAACAAACACACCGGTCTATATTACCTCACATGTACTACCTATTCTGTAGAAAAACCATTCGAAAGAGAAAATAGCAAACAAAATAACATAAACTGCACATAATTAAACATAAAACATAAATGATGTCTCAAGCTCTCATCAGTCACCCAGCCAAGACAAACTTTGTGTTGTTTTAAATTCTCGACCAATCACAAGTCAGCGGAGACATATTTCGGGCAAGAATGGCATGCCAGACTGCCTCTCCGCCCTCTGTCCCGTCATCCCAAACTAATTCTCGTTTTATTCGGAATGCTTGCGTGTTTAAGAGTTTTAAGTATCAGATAGTAAGATATATAAGTAAAAATAAAAAGCCTGTGTTGCTAGTGTTTGGTGTTAGAGGTGGTATGTGGGTTGAAATAGTGAATATTTGGGTTATGGGGCGGGGGGCCGCGCCAAGAAATTTCTTCCGTCACTGACACTGCCCCAGGCGTCAACTCCATAAAATCTTTAAATCACCCTTATTGTAAGGTGACACACGGTGATACATTTGATTTAGATAATGACACGTGTAATAACATCTTCACCTAATCACTAAGTTGTATATTAACGAGTAATAAGAAAGTTTAGCCTGCCCAAACCTACAGTGGGCGGATAGGAGGTGGCGGCTCCCAGCGGCCAGCCGCACTCAAAACTTTTGAGTAAAAACCCGCCGTCTCCGCTCCACCTGTGCCTTCATGAAGAAGAACAGTCAGCTCCCACGCCTGTGATAGCACCATAGGATATCACCAGGATCATAGGATTCCTCAAGGGGTTCTCGCTCCCTACTAAATAGTACCAAGACATCTATCTCCCTTGGTCTAATGGTGTTGATATCCACCTCAGGGGCTTCATGGGCCGGCTCATGCTGCGCTGCTGCTGCCAAAGGCCGCGCTGCCAACGGGAGATGAGTCCCCCTTGCTTGTATTTCAACTCTTTCTCATATATATGAATGATATCCCATCCAAATGCAATAATATGTCATACATCACCTAGAGAAATGATATTTCATAGCATACCAAACAATAATAAGCGAGCTAGAGACTCCTACCTCTGCTCTAATACCAGTCTCGAGCAGTCGTTGGGCCAGTTCTGCCACGTTATTTTATTTTCAGATGATTAGCGTACAACCTTAGGTAAATCAATATTACAGTAGTCAGTTAAATGTTTATAATTTTAGTAAATAACTTGTAATTTACTTTAGTAAATAACTTGGTAATTTTACTCACCCAGTTTGAATGTCGTTAACATGGATTTTCGATCTCGTTATATTGAAAAATATGACCATAATTTACACATTCGTATAATCGGATTTGTTATAATCGAATGCTCGTATAAACGGGACCTCCCTGTAGACTGAAGTGCACTCCACACCTTCATTGCCTCCCCCTGTCCCTTCTCCCCCCTTCTAACACACTCGTTATCACCTCAGACTCCTTCACTCCACCCTCTCTCACTCACCACACCCTCGCTTCCACTCACAAACACCATCGACTCCACGAATCACACCATCGCCTCACTAAACCACACCGTCTCCCCATAACCACACCATCGACTCACTAGCCACACCGTCTCATCCACTAACATGCCGACGCTAAGCTCCTCAGCAGCTGCCATGATAATCCTCTCAGACCTGACTCTCCTACACTCAACACAACAAGGAGCTGCCGGGTGGTAACACGTATGTCTCTCAGCCAGACAACGATATGACCAATATTCAGTATATTGGACTTACATTCAAATTAAGTACAAACCCCAGGAAAACCATAGCACTACTTAAGCTAGGGGAGCTCTGTAGTTCATTGTACGACAGAGACGGTTTCACAGTTAGCACAACTTGTTCGGGCCTGCCGGCTTGTTGCTTGGGCCTTCTGCTTGTTCTGGGGGCCTGGCCCGCAACAAAGCAGGTAAGCACATGCTTATTTTTCCAATCCATCCAATCCGAACATGAATGCAGGGGCCAATGAACCAATAAATCCCAGGCTGCACACACTCCCTTATGGAAATGTCTGTGGGCAGGCGTCCCTCAGTACCACACAAAACATGTGAATGTACATGATGGCAACATGCACAGGTCACGCACATCTACTGTCCAGAGGAAACACCAAAACATTGTTTCTGGTTTGACTGGAGTGACAGGTGTTTGCTTTTCAGGTATACTTCTTATTCCTTTGTCATGTGTTACAGGAAGCAAAGGAGGTGTTGAAGGAGGTCAGTTTCTCGTAAACAAGTTTGGAGTCCCGTCTCCACAGTCACTGCAAGGAGTTACTGGATTCGGGGGACACCAGTGAAGTAGGCCTCCGCCTGGCTGTATCCTTATCCCGGGGCAAAACCCCACCATCACGGGACTGTGTCGTGACACACTGTCGATGGGGAGGTTGGACGGTTCTTCAAAGACGCACCAACGATTCAATCCGCCAGACTTTTATCGTACCTGGATGAGTATCGTTGGGCTTGGTGATCTCAGGTGAATTATGGCTGGGCCTTGACCTTCTTCCACGTCATGACCTCTACGACCCTGCAGCAGTTGCGGGTTGACTGGCAGAATAGGGAGGGGAAACGATGGGCAAAGTATGGTTCTTCAATTTTCGGTTCAGATGAGACCAAGTACGCCTGACGTGTTGGAAGGTGAGACCCCAGACCGTTATATCCCACCTACATTCCTCCTAGAAATGTTCCAACCGCTGTCTTTTGTTCAGTCTATTAAGCACTTCTTTCCCATTATGACCTCCGATCTTTTTCTTAATCTCTATTTTGTTCCTGCTAAATATCCCCCTGTGGACTACTTGAGTGGAAGTATTCTCGACATTATGTATCAACGAAGTGGAAGGATCTACTCTGGGGCTGTATTATTATGCTCTTCCATGGAATAACTACCGTACTCTTTCCTTGTTAGACAACCTTCTCTCCAAGGTCATTGTGTATGTGTTATCTCCGGAATGTGATGGCAGGTACACTGGCGACGCAGGTGACGCCATGCAAGTCCACAATGGTGTCAGATTCACTACCCTTGATCAGGACAACGACACTTATGGAGACAACTGTGCCGTTAAGTGAGTATTGTCCACTTCAAAGTGTGCAGGTTTAGTAGTCAGATCTCTCAGTCTTTTAAGTGACTTCCATATCTGTTGCCACATATCAATACAACGTCACTTGCTCAACATGTCTGGTCAAGCATTGCATAGTATGAACAGCACTGATGGAATATGTCCATAAGAATTATAAATGCTTGTTGTTACTAAATCTGCTAACAAATTAAAATTTCCAATTTTTTTTTGTAATTGAAGAGTATGGTTGGCAAAATCTTCAGTAAAGGACACCTATGTATCTTACATATAAGATATTTTCTAGTTTCTACAAACTTGAGGAGGTAAATGAATTTCAACAGCTTGGCTCGTATCTGGTGCCAGATGTATGGTGAGCAAGGAAAGGAGAGATAGAGAGGAACCTACAAGGAAGAAAAGTATTGGAGTGGGAGTAAGTGGGACTTTGGATCACACAATGAAAGAAAGGCAGTGAGAAATCCAATACAGAAAGGCACTAGAGAGCATAATAGTCCGACAGTGACATCAAGTGTGTCTTGGAATGGAATAAAGCCAGAGATCAAGATTAAGCAGGGGAAATGAGTTACCTAGAGGGGGGGAGAGGTGAGCCGAATGGATGGGAGAGTATGAAAATGATATGAAAGGGTGGTATGCCCCAGTAAAAAAGGGGGAAAGTGAAGGGTGAGTGGGGGAAATGGTGAACGCAGCACCTAAAAGGGTTTGGACCCCTGGAGAGGAAGGATGAGAGGGGAAGAGAAAGAAGGATTCTTTAAGGAAAAAAGAGTGGAAGTTGAGGGGGACCCCTCATGTAAAGGGCCCGTCACACGAGCCTTTATCCCCCAGGCACAGCCAGGGGCCCGTTCGGGAAAAAACATCAAACCCTTTTCCCCCGCGCGTCACTATACCAGGTTTCGTCAGGGGCTCGTCCCCCCGAACATTGTTGGATAAATAGCGGGCCTCACAACCCCCCCCGCCGCAAGCGTCTTCTTTAAAGTCTCCAATTATTAAGCTCCAGTGGCGTCGTGAGGATTTTTTGTCATTACTCACCTTTTATGGGAAAAAATTTGAATATATGCAGTAAAAGAAAATATGAATTTTTTTTGGTAATTTTAGGAAATACGCAAAAAAGAAATATAGTGTATAAACATTTTTGTACTTTTTTGTTTTCAACTCGCTGAAATTCTTAAAGGGTTTTGCTCCGTGTCATTTTTTATCACTGTTCAAAATTTCAAACTTTTTTGGTTTGATGGTATAAGACAATTAGCAATACAAAAATATATGGAGGGTAAAAAAAAAAAGGGGGAAATTAAGGAGGCTGCGCGTGCATAAACCCCACGATGACGTATTTATTATTAACGAAACATTTCATGGTGCTAAAACATTTTTCAGAAATGATATATACCAATGGAAAACTTTAAAACAAATTTCCTCTTTTTTTGATATACTCCATTTTAAAAGCTGTCTCACAACATTTTAAATGGTGCGAGTTTAACTGAAAAATACAAAAAACTGCATTTCCTGTTCATGGTATTTTTTTATGATCTCATTATGGCATTTATTTTTTGTTGTTTTTTAAAGTGTTAGTAATAATCTGAAGAAAAAATTTCCCAAAAATAACAGTATATCATGTATGTTTTATAAATGTATTTTGGTAGAGGACAAATTACTCTGGAAAATAAACTTTTTTCCCCGGTATCCCCGGGCCTTGCACAACGCCCCCCTTACACGTGTCTGTGTGTGACCCGGCCACAGCTTTTATGCACGCCATGCCCCCCCTCGCCCCGCACCCCGGGGCCTTTACACAACGCCCCCCTTACATGTGTCTGGGTTTGGACCGCTCACACGCTTTTATGCACGCCAGCCCCCCTCGCCTCGCCACCCCCGGGGCCCTTACACAACGCCCCCCCTTTAAAGTGTCGTGTGTGACCGCATCACACGCTTGGGGCACGCCCCTGCCGCCCCTCGCCCCGCCACCCCGGGGGAAAAAAGGGATCGTGTGGCGGGGCCTTTAGAAAGGCAGCTGGTGCTTGGGTGTATGATTTAGAGAGGTATAATGGTAAGAGGGCTGAATAATGTTAGCATTGACAGGGGGAAATAGAGATTCTGCCTATGGCCCCTTCCTTTAGGGAGTTGCAAATAGCGGAATATGTAAAGTAAACAAGACAATAAAAGAGGGATGTGTCTAAAATGAGTTTGCATTCATGCTTTCCAGGTTTTGTGGGGTTTGGTGGTATACGCCTGCCACAGCGCCAACCTGAACGGCTCCCAGCATAGGGCAACATTAAGCTACGCTAAAGGGCATCAACGGGAAAAACCAATGGCGCGGCCCCACTACCCCCTGAGGCAACCTCCAGAGACCCCGGCCGGCCTTCTGATACTTTCATCCATGCTGTGTAACAGGCAGAGGGAGGTACAAAGGTCTCCCAGGAATGCATTTCATACTTAAATTTTAATCCCCTTTTGTTTCTATCCTTCTCTCTGTCCCTTTCATTTAAGCTTCCTTTCAAACCGTCTTTTGCAGCTGCGTAGATGGACATGTTTTCTCCTAAGTCTATCAATAGTGGTGTTCCCTCGGGGTTTTTCTGTCCTATCCCCCACTCCTTTCTAATTCTTTAATGACTTCGAGCTAACTCAAAGCCCTACACTCCTACCTGAGATTCTACCCTGCTTTTTCAGCGTTTTTCACTAGACGCCAACTAAAAGGGTTTAAGTGATTCAGGGAGGGATGCCACCGAGCGCTAACTGCAGATTTTTCTTAATTTCTGAAGGGGGCCAAAGCAAGCCTTTTTTTGTTAAGCCTCAAAAACCCAAATTTTCTTCACCTACTACTCGAATCTCCCCAGAAACTTCCCTTCTTCTTCAAGACATAACTATCCTTCTTCTACAATGAACATTTGGGACTACCTTCAAAAAAAACCCTGAACTTGAAAAATTTCACATCTCCCCTCTTGAAATTAGTTTTAAAAAATTTAGGCGTCAAGGGGCGTCTGCATCCATTATTTTTTCACCAAGTTGCTTGCCTGTATGGGGGCCTACCTGCCCCTGTATGGGGTATGCTCACATGTTTGGGGGGGATTTCCCCTCATACAGCTCTTTTAAAAGGGGTGGGGTTAAAACTTTTTTCCCCATCAAAACCCCCCCTGACGATGTCTTTAATTATAAATCACCCTCGCAAGGCTTCTCCCTTTTTTATCTTCTACCGTTATTTTTATACCGCTGCTTTCGAACTTGCTAACTGCTGCCCCCCCCCCATCCCGCGGCCTTGTGTACAAGACTTTTTACTTGTTCTGATCCCCATTTGTCCCTCTTACTAATGCAAAGTTTAACCCGCATCTTTACTCTTTATTCCTTTCATGTTAAAATCGGAAATTCTCTTCCTGTTTCTATTTTTTCCCTCTTGCTACGACTTGAATGATTCAATGATGAGTGCAAGACACCTCCTCAATAAATTGGGCCACACCCCTTCCTACAATTCTTGCTGTTTCTTATAGGGGTGCTAGCAGAGGTTTTGTTATTATATTTTTGCTCTTTGGCCCGTCGTTTAAATTGTAAAACACCCCACACCCCCACACACAGATGGTCAGTTTTCAGCCATCAACTTTATCATTACATTCTATCACACTGGGGCTCCCCCACTTGGGGCATAGTTTTTGGTTACAGGTATATGCCCTTTGTTTGCCCCCCGAGTTGATAGTTGAAAACTTTAAAACATTTTATTGAGAGAGAAAGACACAAAAAAAACTTTCCCCTAATTGTATAACCTGGATGGGGGCTATCAACAATGAACCAGAAGGAATAATGTAAAAAAAATGTAAATAAGAATGCCCAATTACATTTTTTTACATATACTTTTTAGCTATATTAGAGGGTCTTCTCTCTTCAGGTATATCATCCACTTTGTGATGCTACATGAAAGCTGGGAGACCCAGCTACCCCACCCTCCTTATGTAACTAACATTTAGAGACTTCAGTGTCAAGTATTTGCTGAGTATCAATCAAATACTCATCAATTGCTGAATATGAAACCATGCATTCATAAAAGCCCTGAATCATAGAATCTGATTGTCTTCTGCTTAACCCAAACTTTGTGAAACCTTCAAACCAGTGAATAAATGCTAAAGATGTTGACTTTTGTTTACTGTGTCCTGACGTCACTCACTTTTGCTTCTGTGATCTAATCTTCATTTAAGCAATGGAAAAAGGCAACTACATAACAAATGCACAGCTGATGAGTTCTGTGACTTATTTCTTCTTCTTTCTGTTCAATTAACCCTTTCACTGCTAACAGTGTCTGTATACACGCTCTTGGTATCTTGCTATGAACGTCTCTAGACGATTTAAATGACGCCTCATTTATGACATGGGAAACTGACCGTGCTAATCCGTCCCTTCTGGGTCACTGGGTCACCATGGACTCTCTCTCTCTCTTTCCAGCACAGACACCCAACCAGGGCTTGGAAACGGTTTAAGGGAACGAAAACAAAAACCGAAACGAACGAAATTATGCCTGGAACAAAAACTGAAACAAAAACTTTATTCATATTTACTGTTCCGGAGCAAAAACGCTATTTTGAAATCCCTGTAACTGGTTAATAACGTTATTTTTTCGTTCCATGCCATATTTGGTCACTAATCTATTTACACTTCCAGTAGCCAAATGATTGAAGTAAATACATCTGTATTACATACATACATCAATTAAGTCCACTGTATTTGTTCACTTGGCAATTGACGATGTGGTTTTGTTTCAAATATTATCATATGCACTACTTTTCATTAAATTTGTGAAGAATAACAAATTTTTACCTTATATAATTATGAATTTATGTCTTCATGATATGCATCACGTTCCCTTATTTTATTACACCTTCCAATCGTGCAATAGTTAAACTATTATACTGCAGTTTGGTTTAAGAATATGCTTAGAGTAATATCCAGTATTCAAAAAGGGATTATATAGCGTGAGTATGTGCTTACATTTGTAACTGTGTTCCTAGCCTAATGCTTGGTGTGCCGAATTTCTGTGTGAGTGTCCTAAGTTCGGGTCCTTGGAGTACCACATGTAGTCATTGACTTCATTGATTAGGTTTATTTAATTAGTGGGCTGGAGATATTACAAATTAATAGTTTTACCATATATAATATTAATAAATAATTAGTGATTCATGTCTTTACGAAGACTGAGATTGCATACTCCTACACTACGCTTCCTGTATTGTATATGTAAATGTGTTGCCTTATTTAAGTCGTATAATAATATAGTTCTTACGACATCTAAGGGTTTGATTTTGTTGGATACCATGCACCATGAAATGTATGGCTTTATTACCATCTATAAAAATGTAGTCATGTAACAGCATTATTATTTATTAGGGCTAATAGCATATTCATTACAGGGTTTGAGAATAACGTTCTAACCGGTTTTCATTTCTTTCTAACCGGTTCAGGAACGTTGTGTTTGGAGGAGGAACAAAAAACTAAACATTAATAATACTGTTTATGATCGGAATGAACCGTTTGAGAAATTATTTAGTTTTCAAGCCCTGCACCCAACATCAACCCTCCCTGTCCCATGGTCAGATATCTAATCCCATAGGAGATAAGAATACACCCTCTCTCTCTCTCTCATCTTCTGGGGATA
>JACEEZ010000518.1:14557-49557 GCA_016584305.1 Chionoecetes opilio
CCCCGTGCCCCGGGGTTGGGCGAGTATTTGACTTAAATTTTATCACCCGTTTGAATTCGACTTAGATTTTCGATCTCGATATTAAAATAGACCCTAATTTACACAATCGTATCATCGGATTCTCGTATATCGAATGCTCGTATAACGGGCCCTCCCTGTATATAAATTTAAAAAATATGCAAATCAAAATATAATAAATAAAAAAAAATATATAAACTTATATAATAATAATAATAATAAAAACAAAAATAATATATACGGTATATATATATATATATATATATATATATATACGTACATATATATATATATATATATATATATATTATATATATATATAACATACATTTATATATATAAAATTATATATTACATACATAATATATATATATATATATATTATATATATATATATACATACATAATATAATATATATATATTACATAGTTACATATATATATATATATATACATACATATATATATATATATATATATATATACATACATATATATATATATATATACATACATACATACATACAATATATATATATATATATACATACATACATACATACATATATACATACATACATACATCATACATCCCTACATACAATACAAAACATACATACATACACCCCACACCACACACACACACACACACACACACACACCACACAAAACACACACATACATACACATAAAATACAACATACACACACACACACACACACACACACCACACACACACACACACACCCACACACCACACATATATATATATATATATATTATATATATTATATATAAAATATATATTTTACATACATACATACATACATACATACATACATACATACATACATACATACATACATACATACATACACATACATACATACATACATACATATTATATATATATATATATATATATATATATATATATATATATATACATACATACATACATACTACATACATACATATAATATTATATTATATATATATATTTTATCCTTATATATACAGGAGAACCTCATTTAACCGGCATTTAAAACAACGGCACTAATCGACCCAGGCATTATTTTTTTTTATTTTTTTTTCTGTTTTTTTTTCTCCGGGCCTCCAGCAGGGAGGACCACGGGCTAGCTTGAGCTCATCAGAGAGATCCTGTGAAAAAAGAGAGGAGAGTGTTCGTGCTGCTGGCGTGCGACACGAGGACTAGCTTGTCCATCCTGACGAGGAGTGCGGGGCACTCAGCAGGATAACCCAGGCATTAATTGGGTATAATTATTTCAAAAACTGAGAAAATCGGCAGAAATTTAGTTCAAATTTGGCGGGGTACGCAGGGTTGGCAACCCTTTCATCCCTTTCACTGGTAAACTCTGGAACTCTCTTCCTGTTTCTATTTTTCCACTTTCCTATGACTTACATCTTTTCAAAAGAAGAGTAACAAGACACCTCCCAAACTAAATTGGCTCACCCCTCTTTTTTATTTTATTCTCTTACTGTCTTCTTTATAGGGACTGGCAACTAAGCGGGATTTGTGTTACCCATTTTTGTTGTGCCCTTGGCCAGTTCCTTTGATGTATATATATATATAAAAAAAATAATAAAAAAAAAATAAAAAAAAATAAAAAATAAAAAAAATAAAAAAAAAAAAATAAAGGGATTTTGGGCGATTCCATAAGAGTAACTCTCAAAACAACGGCAAAATGAGTTATCCGGCATGCGCTCCCCCCCCCCGAGGGTGCCGGATAAACGAGGTTTTCCTGTATATATATATATACAGTACTCGTCAAAGGTATGTGGCGCCCTGCTCCCGCCCCCGCACAACAAACGATACATAAGGAAATTTATAGAAAATAATGTATTATAATTACCTTTTAATACTTGGTTTGGTGGCCTTTTCTCTTTTTCACGGCTTGGAGACGTCGGGGTAGTGAAAGAGCTAGGTTTCTTAGGTGTTCAGGTGAGAAGTTTACCCAGGACTCACGGATGACCTTTTCGAGCTTTGGCTATGGAGCTGACGTCTTTCCCCTGCAGATCTTTCTTGACCATGTCCCCAAAAGTTCTAAATTGGGGTTGAGGTCCGGGCTGTTACCTGGCCAATCCTTTATGAAGGGTACCATGCAGTCTAAACCCCCCACTGAGTGACAGATTTGGCAGTGTGAGCAGGAGCACCATCCTGTTGAAACACACTGGCACGTGTGAGGTCGAAAGAATCTGGCAAATGTTCACAAAGCAGCTCCAGGTAAACAGCTTGATTCACTTTAAGGTTTTTAGGAAGCACAACAAGCTTGCCTAAACCTCTGCCAGAGAAACAACCCCACACCATAATGAATCTGGGTCTTTTTTCGGTGCTCTCCACATACCGTGAGTCGTGACCCTGCCTTGTGTTTTGCACTTATCAGTGGTGATTTTGGTATTTTATTTTTATTATTGCACCTACCAAGGAACTAGGCAAAGAAACCATTGCTTAGATCATTGGTTTAAAGGATGCAGGCCACCAAACGAAAGAAATAAGTGAGTTGTTGTGTGTGGCTAAGTCAAAAAGTGAGGAAGTTAACTTGGCGCGTTTCAGAGAGAAAACAGCAGTGAAACGCCATCACAGAAACTTCGGCCTGGTTTGTCCCCAGGAAGATTTCTCAAAGGTCTGTGAAAGTTCTAAAACGTTCGTTGGAGAGTACCCCTCGCGTTACAGCAAGGGTATTGAAGGCAAACAACCCTGAAGTGTTTGGTGCAGTGTCTGTGCGTGCCGTATCTCGCCGAGTGTACGAGTTGGGTTATACTAGCCACAAGCCACTGAAGAAGCCACTTCTTACACGCATGCAGAGAGCTTGCTGGGTCACCTTCGCCAAGAGATATCTTGCTTGGACTGATGATGACTGGTTGTCAGTGTTTTTGGTCTGAAAGGCAACATTTTACTGTGACATGTAACCGAGGAGCTCGAGTGTACCGTCGCCTAGGCAGTGACCCCCTCGACTCACAGTATGTGGGAGCACCGTGAAACACACAGATTCACTTGTAGTGTGGGGTTGTTTTCTCGGCAGAGGTTTTAGGCAAGCTTGTTGTGCTTCCTAAAAACCTTAAAGTGAATCAAGCTGTTTACCTGGAGCTGCTTTGTGAACATTTGCCAGATTCTTTTGACCTCACACGTGCCAGTGTGTTTCAACAGGACGGTGCTCCTGCTCACACTGCCAAATCTGTCACTCAGTGGCTTGATGACTGTATGGTACCCTTCATAAAGGATTGGCCAGGTAACAGCCCGGAGCTCAACCCAATTCCAATGATCTGAAACTCGAGAAATGCCCGTGGTCGCTGGCAGTTTTAAAAATCAAAGGTTGGTCTTTCTGTGTTTTGGCTCCCGCGACTAATATTTTTCATAAATTAAAATTTCGCGATAAACATTGATGCACCGCATCTGAATACCAAAAAATAGTTCTTCTGTTGTTCTACTAATTATATGGATGACATGCATTACGATGGAACGTTCTATAACAGCAATTTAATGCAAATTACTCGCCTCGAGTAGCAAAGCTTAATATATTTTTTACATGTATATTGTGGCATGTAAAATTTGGGGTGATGTTCACACTGTTTTCTAAGACAGTACTGCTGCGTCTGGCAAACGCTTGTCAAAATACAATAAGCAATGCCTTGGAAAAACGAAGAATAAAGAATGCCGAAATCGGCTTGTTGCTGCGACAATGTAGGTTATAATTGTGGAGGCGACACGCCGCGGCGGGGAGTGGTGGGCGGGGAGATTGTGGCGGGGAGATTGAATCAAAACATTGCCACTTCACGCGTCGACTCATTGCACTTCCAGGCTTTCTATCTGATTGATACACAATAATAACAGGAAAATATGACTGCCTAGGTGATAACTTCTAAACATACGTTATTGACTATATAATATCATAGAGTAACATTTACCTCGCCTCCTCAACTATAACCTACTTGGTTATTTGGTTAAATACATGTTTTACAGACTCAGGCTTCTATACAATATACATATAGAAGAAAATCGTTCTTAAAATTATACTTTTGTGTTTTAAGTGCAGTGGAATAAGCCCATATTTTTCTTTCAAGTTGACCAACTTTTCACCAAATTGTGAGTTAAAACTGCCAGCGACCACTGGCATTTCGGAGTTGCAGTTCTCTCTAATTGAGAACCTTTGGCACATGGTCAAGAAAGATCTGCAGAGGAAAGACGTCAGCTCCATAGCCAAGCTCAAAAGGTCATCCGTGAGTCCTGGGTAAACATCTCACCTGAACACCTAAGAAACCTAGCTCTTTCACTACCCCGACGTCTCCAAGCCGTGAAAAAGAGAAAAGGCCACCAAACCAAGTATTAAAAGGTAATTATAATACATTATTTTCTATAAATTTCCTTATGCATCGTTTGTTGTGCGGGGGCGGAAGCAGGGCGCCGCATACTTTTGACGAGTACTGTATATATATATACATATATAAGGATATATATATATATATATATATATATATATATATATATATATATATATATATAAGGATATATATATATATATATATATATATATATATACCGTATTTGCCGGCGCATAAGACGCACCTCCGCATAAGACGCACCCCTATTTTACAAGGAGGTTTTTAGAAAAAATAAAATATTGGTGTTTTTGAGGGAAAAAATTAATTTCGTAAATTTATCAAGTTATTAAAAAAAAAAAGGATTTGTAGGGGAAAACAAATGATTATGAGCATGTACCTAAATAAAATATTCACTGTGCAGTGAATGTGAATGAAAAATTATACTATAGTTAAAATGTAAAGGGAATGACGGTAATAAAAATCGGTCATAATATGTTGCAGGATGCCCCCACGAATTGATATTCTAATATTTTGCTACCTATGACATATATATAGCTTAGATTTAATGTTGTAGGTATGCCTTTGTTGCTTTTCTGCTATGTGTTTAGACTTTGTGGAATATTTGAAGTATAGATATTGGTATTATTTTGGTAGTGGGCTTTCAAAAGTCCTAGAACTCTTACCGACACCATCGTGTAGCTTTCTTCATTCTGAGCATTTTGAGCCCCATTTCCCATGGCGCAATTGAATAATAATGGAATTACACGTAATACCGAAAATCTACCGTTATTTCAGCCAGAAAGTTAAGTTAGAACAGATGATATAGAGAAAAAACGAATATTACCAATAATATGACAATGTGAAGCGTAGCAATGTTTGCGGGGCGGACCTGGAGGGGCAGGTTGCCTCCCCTCCCACACACACATGTAAACAAACATTGATGTCCGACAAAAACGAGAGCCAGATTAATTCAAAACACATCAAAACTATTCAGGACTAAGTTTCGGCCTCGAAATCGGTGGTTGCCCAATAACATAAATTTACGAAGATATTTAGTTAACACCGTCTGTAAGGCAGCCATCTCTACCTTGTTGTTATTGTTGTAATTGTTGAAGGGCACCGTTGTCGGGATCGACGATATTTGCCCTGGTTTACACCTATGAATCTATCACAGTCGCGAGGGTTGATTAGTCTTCTTCAGGAAGGTACAGGTGAAGGCTGGTTCATACTCTGAAATCACGGCAGCGTTCCGTCAGCCGTGCCTTGTATTCACACTATTTGTCATGGTTCCGTCATTTTCGGCAGTTCCTGCTCACCCTCTAAACAGACATGGTGCCTCAGAGGTTATGGTTGAAGAAATTTGCATTAATAGCACTTCTAGTGGATGAAGAAGAGGAGTTGAACTCTAAAAGACACTGTTTTGGGTACATAAAGCCTTGAGAAAACGATGATTATCAGCACGGCACAGTCTCATTACATTAAAATATTCTTCCCAGAAACCGTTACGTGACAGGACAGTGGTGTATTGGAGCCGTAAACGGTGGCGCACCGTTTAGTGTAACACGTTTTATTTGTTTGAATGTAAGAAATTCTAACGGATGTGATGAGATGGTGCATGCCGTGTCACCAATGATGGTATGGTGTGATTCGGCCTTGAGGCGGACGATGTGGCGCCATGATGGGTCTTGGTCTTGGTGCACCATGTGGAAGACTTTTGTCCCGTCTACATCTACCGTTGCAGCCTTTTTTCTAGCACTCTTTCATACAGTTTCCTTATCCGTAGAGGTACAGGGGTGAGGATTGAGGGGTCGAGGTGGTACAAAGCCCTATGCTGTCCTCTATCCCACCTTGCTTACCACTGTAGCGGCACTAAAACAAACTCCACACACACACACCTGCATCGGTTTAGGCCACCCTCCCTGTCTGGGACCAGGATTAGTGGGTGACCTGACGCTGACCTGACTTGTCCTCGCCGACACAACTGCAACACCAGCCAGGTAATTCAGACAGCCACAGGACACACATAGACACACACGCCGAGCAAACCCCTTATCCCCACGTTGTACAATGACTCGCTGTCAAATAAACTACGAAGCCACGACGCCCTTTCTCCATCCTTGTGTGACAAACTCCCCAAGATACTACACCTTCCTCTCACCGCACACACTAAAAAAAACACTTTAACACTCTCTTTGATTCACTATTCCATTTATCAACAATACTCATTCCAGCGAAAATTCCATCACCATTTTCTGCCTCCCTTCTATCATCTCCTTCCAACTGTTGTGTCAACTTGTGTGGCCCGAGTCGAATGCGGGTTAAGGCTACAACTAATATGCGGGATGTTTGTCTTTTCCATGGGTGCGGTCCATGGGTGCGGGGATGACTCTGAGTGGTAATGACCCATGGTGGGTGCGCGGAGGGCGTCGCCGAGTGAAGTATCCCAGGTGAAGCAGCAGACCTGAGATATCAAGACGTTTTACCATGGAGAGCAGCAGCGGGGTGTGGATGATGTTTACATCTGACACGGCCATCTTGGCAGCAACAACCGCAATCTTGTTGCCCCAGCTCTTGTTTTCTCTTAAAATCCAACCTTTTCTTAGAATTATGCATTACTGTTGATAACACAGTTACTAATTTGTGTTCAGTGGACTACTGCTCAACACAGATCACTCCAGACCCCTTTAGTAATACACCACCAGCTGTTCTGCATTCTCTGCCTGACCTCTCATGCACTAATATGGCCGCATTAGACGCAGGGTGAACTTTGCATTCCTTTTTAAGGGAAAAAACTGCGTCTTATGCGCCGGCAAATACGGTGTATATATATATATATATATATATATATATATATATATATATATATATATATATATATATATATATATATATATATATATATATTATATATATATATATATTAAAAATAATTTAGAAATATATTGATAGAATAATTTATATTAGATTTATTTTATATTTAATTTTTTTTTTTTTTTTTAGATTTTCTATATTTTGCATTTTTTTTTCTCTCTCTCTCTCTATATATATATATATAAATATTTTTTGCTTCTTATTTTTCACATTTTTTTATTATTTATATATATATATATATATATATATATATATATATATATATATATATAATATATATATACAAATCAACCTCAATATAACGGACTAAAAGGGGGGGGGGAGAGTCCGTTATAGCCGATTGTCCGTTATAGCGAGGGTATTTTCCCAAGGGGGGAAAAATATATGAAAAAACCGGAAAAATTGTGAAATAAATGAGAAATAATTACAAACACAACCAGACTGTGTAGCTATGTTGGGAGGTAAACAGTGACTGGCACTACATGCTGAATTTGGTCCACTCCTACATGTGAAATAAATGAGAAATAATCACAAACACAACCAGAACGTGTAGCTAGTCAAGCTCAAGCTCTAGTGAAAGGTAAACAAATTACTACGAGCCAGATTCAGCCGTGGCTTCCAAAGGTATTGCTTATTATCATGACTAATGCTCATTATTATATATATTATATGGTTGTGAACTGCAGTTCTATACACGTGTCACTATTTAGGTCAGTGTAGCACTGCGTGTCGCCTTAGATAAGGGTGATTTAGGGTGTTGGGGGTGACAGGGAGACGTAGCAGGGGGCCACGCCATAACACTAATAGTCACTATTTTAAACAATACACACCTTCTACCACTAAATCACTAGCAGCCCAGGCTTCTTTCTTATATATCTTAATATGTGATACATCAAAACTCCTTAAGACCCAAGCATTCCAAAGTAAAATGAGAAAATAATACAATAATGTTGAGTTGACAATTCGAGCGGCGATAAGCGGTCTAATATGAAGAAAAAAAGAAGAAAAAAAAAGAAAAAAGTCACGCAAATGGAGTCCGTTATATCCCATGTCCGTTACATCGAGGTTTGACTGTATATATATATATATATATATAATATATATATATATATATATATATAATTATATATATATATATTATATATATATATATATATATATAGTATATATATATATATATATATATATATATATTATATATATATATATATATAGTATATCAATCAATCATTGGGGGCATACGCCGGGGGGGCGCGTCGCCTCGCCCACCCTACGACGCCACTCTCGGGGTCACCACGCGCGAGTTCCCATACAGGCTCCTTTCCCATACCAAGCAGCTCTCGACAAGAAACATCAACTTGCCCCAGCCACGAGCCTTGTGGGTGCCCCCTTGGCCTCCTCCACGCCGGATTGTCTCTTACAGATACAACCCGATGGGAAGGATTGGTTTCAGGGTAGCGTGCCACATGCCCATATAGCCGAAGTTGGCGCTGACGGACTATGCAGGTAATAGGCCTCGATTCAGTCTCACGGTGCAATCGCTGATTTGACACGTAATCACCCCAGCGATACCCCATGATTCTGCGAAGACACTTATTACCAAAGGCATTGATTCGTCTCTTCAAGTCACTATTTAGTGTCCATGTCTCACAACCATAGAGTAAGACAGGGATCACAAGCGACTTGAAGATCCGGATCTTTGTCCTTCTGCACAGGTACCGACAATGCCAAATACTCCCGCTGAGCGAGTCCATAACACCGTGGGCTATGCCAATCCGCCGTAAGACTTCTTGACGTGACCCGCCGTCATTATGGACTGCGCTACCAAGGTATGTAAAACTTTCCAAGATCTCAATGTCCTCGCCACATGCATGAACAGACTGTACTGCTTCATCTAGTAAGTCTCCAAACACCTGGACCTTGGTCTTGAGCCAGGAGACCTCAAGTCCCAAAGGCTTTGCCTCCTCGTGCAGCGCCTCGAGAGCCATCACCAGGACCTCCAGCGACTCAGCAAAGATTACTGCATCATCGGCAAAAACAAGATCAGTGATCTTGGTGTTGCCGTCGGATGCTCCACAATCACTTTGATCTACAACCTTGTCCAATACCCAGTCCATACAAGCATTGAAAAGTGATGGGGCAGGGACGCACCCTTGTCTCACTCCTGTATTCACAGGGAAGAAGCTGGATACACCTGCCCCACACTTCATAGCACTCTCAGTCCCAGAATACAGACCAGTTATCAAACCAATAGTCCTTGCAGGAATCCCTCGAAGTCGCAGAAGATCCCAAAGTGACTCACGATGCACTGAGTCAAATGCCTTCTTGAGATCAACATAGGCTGCAAGCATCCCCTGTCAAAACTCATGTCGGCATTCCACCAGGAATATATATATATATGTATATATATACTATATATATATATATATATATATATATATATATATATATATATATTATATATATATATTATATAATATATATATATATATATATAATATATATATATATTATATATATATATATATTTTTCAATCTTTTATATTTCTAGATTGCCTATATATATATATATATATATATATAGATATATATTATATAATACTATATATATATATATTATATATATATATATATATATATATATATACATATATATATATATAAATATATATATATACTATATAAATTTTTTTTTATAGTTATTTTTTTATTTTTTTTATATATTTTTAGATTGTTTATATTTTTTTATTGAAATTATATATATATATTAATTTTTTTTGATTTTTTTATTTTTGGGTTTTTCTATTTTTTATTTTTTATATTTTTTTTTCTTCGTTTTTTTATATTTTTTTATTTTATATGTATCTATATTTTTATATTTTTTTTTTTTTATATTTTTATATTTCTTGCATGTCTCAAAACACTAAAACTGCAGTTTGACATTGGTAACGTAACCTGTCCTAACTGAGGGGACACAGCCAACCCACCAGATAGCTCGTTCACTAACCTAACCTGGACATTGGTTAATTAACCAACCTAACTTAACTTAACTGACCAAGCTATTACTGAAATATTCAGTCCCTGAATGCAGAAACTGAGTAAAAGTTCATTTAATGTATATATTGGGTATTGTCATTTCAAGATCAAGAACTGGAACTGTCGCCGAAAATAGGAACACTTGCCAATGTCGCCGAGAATTCCTATCGGCGACAGCTCCAGGTACCTGTGTACAGAATTCTGGTCCTAGAGTAAAAATTTTGGTAAATATCCAGATGAACACCGAACTTCGTTTGGTGGACGAAACAATTTTTTTGTGATGAGTTTTGATGTTTTGAATTAATCTACTAACCGTTTCTGTGCCAAATAATATATATATATATTTTTTTTTTTTTTTTTTGTGATTTGCAACAAAAATGACAAAAAAAAAAATTTAACCTAACCGAACCTATACCTAAACTTTACCTAAATATATATATACGGCATATCAAAAATTATTTGCGACAGAAAGTTAGCAGATTAATTAAAAATACATCAAAACTCACCAAAAAAAAATAGTTTCGTCCACCAAAGTGAATTCGGTGTTCATCTGGAATAATACCAAAATGTACCCATTACATTGCAGAGTAGCAGTGCAGTTTGACCAACACTGAATCGGGCATCCCCCTTGACCAGGCGGTTACAGGGAGTTTCGTACACAAGTTGTTTAGGGTAATATGGACGAGTTTCTCGGGTCGTTTTCAGAGACACCGACTATTTTTTCTTGGCCTACACTAGGTGCTTGTTCTAATGGAGATAGTTTTATTTTGCCCCCCCCCAAAAAAAAAAAAAAAAAAAAATTTAAATAAATGAAACTTAACCTTATAGGTTTTAATGAAACCTAACCTAACCTTATAGGTTTTAATGAAACTTAACCTAACCTTATAGGTTTTAATGAAACCTAACCTAACCTTAAAGGTCTTAATGAAACCTAACCTAACCTTAAAGGTTTTAATGAAACCAAACCTAACCTTAAAGGTTTTAATGAAACCTAACCTAACCTTATAGGTTTTAATGAAACCTAACCTAACCTTAAAGGTTTTAATGAAACCTAACCTAACCTTAAGGTTAGGTTAGGTTTCATTAAAACCTTAACCCAAGGTTAAGGTTAACCCAAACTAATTAATTAAACACCCATTAAACCCAAACTAAAACCACAAAGTATACCTTTTTTTTTTATCTTTTTTTTATGGGTTTGCGCAAAATAAAAAATCTCCATTAGAACAAGCACCTATTGTAGGCCAAGAAAAAATAGTCGGTGTCTCTGAAAACGACCGCGAAACTCTCGTCCATTATAACCGTTGTTTCGTACCCAAGTTTTGTTAGTTGTTTCGTACACTGATTTTGAGTTTTTTCGTACATACCTGGTGTCATTTCGTAACTCTAGTAATCAAGTTCAACTCTGAGCTGAGTGTACGAAACGACTATGGTATCATATAGACTACGAAACAACTTTTTGGTGTACGAATCTACTGGTGTACGAAACAACTTGTGTACGAACTGACTGCATCCCCCGGCACTACACAACCACACCTAAGGTAAAGGTAAGGTAAAGATGGGGTTACGCTATGCTGCACGTGGCCTTCGATGCTCATCTCCGTGGCATTAGCCCTTTGAGCCTGTGGTGGGTGAGGACCCGCTACCCCGGGACACAGGGCTGGTGTGACAACCGGGATTACCAGATACAGAACCACAGAACCACACATAATACAATATAACATAATCACATATTCCAACTTACCGTTTCTGAGCCTTGAACATTGCCAACAAACTGCAATTAGAGCCAAAAGTTGAAGAAAATATACAAGATGTTGTTGTTGTTGTTGTTGTTGAAGGGCTGTGATGTCGAAATCGACGATATTCGCCCTGGTGTACAGCCGTGAATTAATCACAGTCGGGACAGTTGATTAGTCTTCCTCAGGAAGGCACAGGTGAGGCGGATGACGGCGGGGCGTCGTGATGGTGGACGGCAGCGGCGGCCAGCAGGTGGGCAGGTCAAGGTGGTGACGTTCAGGGCGATGAGTTGACCACGTAGAAGTTGTCGGTGGGAGTGGAAGCGAGGACACTGCAGCAGGAAGTGGTCAATGGACTCCGGGACGTTCCTGCACCAGGGGCAGTACGGGTCGGGCGTGAGCTGCAGACGATGCAGGTGTGCTCTGAGTGTTGTGTGACCGATCCTCAGGCGGGTGAGGGCGACATCCAAGACGCGGGACGTTTGTCTTATCCACGGCTGCGGGGAGGAGTCGGTACGATATTGACCCATGGAGGTGGCACGGAGGGCGTCGCCGAGCGACCTATCCCAGGCGGAGCGGCAGACATTAGAAATGAGACGCTTGGCGGTGGAGAGCGGCAGCGGGAGGGGGGTGATGTTTACCTCCGAGAGTGCCATCTTTGCAGCAGCATCAGCTACCTCGTTGCCCCGGATATTGCAGTGGAAGGCACCCACTGCAAGGTGATCTTCCAGCCCACTGAGGTGAGGGAGAGGAGTAGCCGTTGCAGGGAGTGAACCATGGCTGTGGAGGAAGCCGGCGACGGGAGAGGAGGAGATGGAGGGAGGAGAGAGAGTCTGTGTAGATCACAACTCTGGCTGGGGCGTAGGTGGTGTTCAGGTAAGACACAGCCTGGCGAATGGCGAAGAGTTCTGCCGTCAGAACGTCCGTTTCAGGGGGCAGCCGCCACGTCCTGCAGATGTTGGGGCGAGGGTCATAGACGGCAGCGCCTGTAGACGGAATGGTGGGTGGAGTGAGAGCCGTCAGTGAAGATCTTAAGGTGGTTTGTGGTAGAGTGACGTGTCGAGTTGACGGAATAAAGGAGCTGCCAGGACGCTAGCTAAGTTTTTTGGGAGGAAGATCTGGGATAGTCAGGGCAACCAACGGGGAAATGTCCAGCCAGGATGGGACCGGGGAGTGTGGCTGATGGGCTGAGTAGGAGGTGGTGGCAGGTTCAGCACAGAGTGGGCCAGCAGTGCCGGACCAGTAGGGGCTGACGGGCTCCAGGAAGCCAGACTGGAGTGTGAGGATCCCACACCGGAGTTGGCTAGAGAGTGCGAGGGGGTGGGATGGTGGGAGGGACATGATGTGGTGGTACTGGCTACATAGGATCTCCCTCCTGTGTACCTGCAACGGGGGATACCGCTCTCTGCGTGTAGGGCGATGACAGTGAGGACCTCATTGCCCCCATGGAGATCCTCAGGGCCGCATTTTGGCAGGATGTCCAGTTTCCTGAGGGTGGAAAGGGCCGCTGAGCCATAAATGCAGCTGCCATAGGACACACCTTAGATCTGATGGCCGCCTGGTAGTAGTGCAAAAGGAGTCACGACTGGCCCCCCAGCGGACACCAGCCACCCGCTTCATGATGTTGAGGCGCCTGTTGCAGGTGGTACGGAGGTACTCAATATGATGAGACCAGGTCAGGCGGGGACCATCCAGCCGCATACCGAGGAAGGTGTGGGACCTTGTGTAAGGCACCGGGGAGCCACTAGGGTGACAGTGGGTGGAGAGCGGACAGGCTTGAGGGTGAAGCACATAAGGGAGCTTTTGGGAGCATTAATTGAGAGACCCCATGTCCTCACCCAGTCAGTTAGTGTATCCGCTGCCTCCTGCAAGCATAGCTGTGCCTGGGCCTGAGTGTTGCTCTGCTGATGATGGTAATGTCGTCTGCATAGATAAGAAGGTGAGAGTGGGGAGGAATGTGGAGGTCTGAGAGGAGGACATTGAACACCAAAGGGCTGAGGATGGAACCCTGCGGCCACTCCTCTCAGCATTGGACGGGAAGGAGAGGTGGAGGCACCAACCGCAACCTGAAAAGACCGGCCTGACAAGAATGACCGGAGCCAGGCGAGGGTGGGTCCCGTGATTCCCATGGAAGCCAACTTACGGAGGATGCCTTCGTGAGACGCAGAGTCCAAATGCTCCCTCTAGATCTACAAAGAGGGAGGTCATGACCTCCCTACCCCGGTAGTATCGCAGATGTGATACTCCAGCTGCGCCAGGACATCTAGGGTGCTCCTGCGGGGCCTGAAGCCACACTGGACCTCTCTCAGGAGATGGCCATCCTCCAGCCACCAGGATAGGCGAGTGGCCACCAGTCGCTCCAGGAGCTTACCCACGCAGGAGAGGAGAGCGATAGGGCGGTATGTGGACGGGAGTGTGGGGTCCTTCCCGGGTTTGGGTATAGGTAGCAGGGTGGAGGATTTCCAGAACGTAGGAAAGACGCCCCGAAGCCAACTGGTGTTGAAGAGGGAGAGTGCCGTGGACTTCAAGGGAGGTGTCCATGTGAAGCAGGAACTCATACGGCACATTATCCCGGCCCGCCAGTTTTTCCCCGTCTTAAGGTGGACAAGGCCCGGTCCATCTCATCAGTCGTGAAAGGACTGGTGAGTGCCGGGATGCCAGGGGAGGCAACAGCAGTATTTATTGCCGCATTGATGGTAAGGGATGACGCGAGAGGAGACCGGAGACCAATCTTGTCCTGATAGTGTGCGGCAAGCAATGCAGCCTTCTGCGGGTCATCTAGGAGGGGGTTGGCACCATCCTTCAGGGGCAGTGAGAGGCGTTGTTTTTTTCCCCTCCATGGAGTGGAAAAAATCCCACGTACGCTTTGTGGAGGAGGATGGAGAGAGGGAAGCGCAGTGGGAGCCCCACGCCTTCCTCTGGGCAAGGAGGATTGGGCCTGGCACATATGGCATCGAGTCTACGATATTGAGCCCCCAAGCTGTAGTGTGGGCCTTCGACGCCATAGGTTCCATGCCCTCCTACGGGCCTTGACTGCCTGGGCGCAGTCGTCGTTCCACCAAGATTTGCCCGGACGGCGAGGGGCGCGACGCGTCGAGAGATGGAAGGCAGCCTTTCCGCGTCCTCCAGGAATGTGAAAGGGAGGCAGCGGCGTCCTCCAGGGGAAGGGAGGAGAGATCCGGTGGGTCGTGGAGTGCCGCCTCGTAGAGGGGCCAGCCGAAGGCGTGAGTTTCCAACGAGGCAGGCAACCGGGGTGAGGCCTGGCAGTGACGGCAGGGAAGGAGGCGAGGAGGGGAAGGTGATCACTCCCCATGTAAGGCCAGTGGTGACGGTCATGGCACTGAAGGCTGGGTCCCCAAGGAATAGGTCCACATACAGAAGTGGCACCCGTGTGGGATGGTACGGGTAGGCAGACCCGGGGGTGAAAGAAGGGACAGGCGAGGCGAGTCAAGGATGAGCTGAAAGAGCGCCCTCCCGGAGGTGTTGGTGAGGTGGAGAGGGAGGTCAGGTTCCCAGCACCTGTGATGGGCATTAAAGTCACCCATGATGACAACAGGCGGAGGAAGGAGGGAAAAGTAGTGAGTCAGTTCCGGTATGTGGCACCATCAGCGTTGTAGCAGACCGCTATGGATAACTCACCCTGTTGCGTAGCAACCCTGGCTGCGACCACTTCGAGGTGGCCGTGCTGCCACTGTGGGAGGGCAAGGGGGGAATGGTCAAGGGAGTCGTGAATTGCAAGGAGGACGCCACCTCCACGCCCCTGGGGTCTGTCCTTCCGGATGATGGTGTAGCCGGTTAGGTTGAGGGAGAGGTGGGGGGAGAGCCACGTCTCACACAACCCAACCACCGCAGGTAAAGTTTCCCCCAAGTAGGTCTTGAACTCGGGGGTCTTCCTGAGCAGGGAACGGGCATTCCACAGGAGAAGGGAGAGGCCTAGCACTGGAGAAAACGTGAGGACGGAGGAGAGTGCTGGCCAGAGACTGGCTAGTATGGCGGGGACTGACGAGCCCTGGTGGTAAAGGCGATAAGCTTCCATGAGAAGGGTGAATATCTGCGGCATGACGTTGTGTCTTGTCATGGACGGAACAGGATGCGGAGGGGGTCGCAATTGAGGCGTGTTGGGCGGTGGGGGTGGCCCAGGAAGGCGTTGGGGCCGAGAAGCAGCACGGGGGGCAGAGGAGGCAGGCACGGCATCGTCCCGAGAGAGGAAGGACGGCGGATGGTGGACTTCCGCCTCTGTCGTGAAGTGGGTGGGTTCCCCAGGGGAGGCAGGAGAATATGAACCCCCAGCAGGCGCCATGGGTGCAGCCGGCTGGCGGGGCGATCGTACATAGCGTCTGGGTCTCGGGGAAACGGGCCGCGAGGAAAGGAGGAGAAGGGGAAGAGGGTCCGGGGAGGTCATCATCCTCCGTTAGGTCCTGTAATACAGTGTACCTGTTCCCCGTGGCAACAGAGGAATAAGCGATATCGGGTGACGGCCCTGGGTGTGATGCAGCCATAGGGAATGGCATAGTGGGAGGTCGTGATGGAGGAGGTGGCCGGAATGTCGGGAGTGGGAGGAGCCGCAGACGACTGTTATGTCAGGAAGGGGCATCCCTTCCTGGACCAGCCTGCCGTACAGTTGTGTGGGCCTCCTGGTTGAAGGGCAGTGGGCAGACCTGGGGCCATGATGCCCCCCACACTGAAAACAGCGGAAGGGCCTGTCACAGGCAGCTTCCGCCCCTTGGCTCAGATGGGGCCGCTGCAGCGGCCGCAGCGCACGGAAGATCGGCAGGTGTTGATGGAGTGGCCAACCTTTAGACAGGCAGGGCAACGGAGGATCGGGAGCAGGTAGGCTGTGGCCAGAACACCAGCTGGCCAATGCACACCCTTGATGGTAAGGAACCTGTCACCTTGAGACGGATCCACCTACCCATGGTGGAGCGGGGCAGGCTTCGGGGGGGATCCACGAGACCTCCTCGATGTCACTGCCGTCCAGGGCCCTCAGGGTACTGCGGATCTCCTCAAGGTCCTTAATTTCCTCAGAGAGGGGACCCACCTTCCCATACTGCGCCAGGGCACCGGCCCTCTCGGTACGGCGGCAAGTAACTTGCCAGTCCCCTAGGGTGAAGGTGACGTCCTGTAGGATGGGCACCTTGGGGATGACACTCTCCCACAGCGCCACCACCAAGGCTGATCCATTACCTAGGGAGCGGGTCTCCCCCTCAATGATGTACTTGCCCAACGGGCTGGTATGAAGTGCATGAGAGACCCGGCCGGGGTGAGAGAAAACACGGGCGCCATTACAGGCCCGGAGCAGGAAAGTAACCTTAGTTTCTGTGTCCGGGGGATGCTGCGGCTCCAGGGGCAGCTGCAGTGGATCCTGGGGCAGCTGCAGTGGAACCTGGGCCAGCTGCTGCTGGACCCGGGGCTGCTGCTGCTGCTCTTGGGGCTGCTGCTGTTGTTCCTGAGTGGAGCGTTGGGCTTTCCGGGCTTCCCTGGGCGGGGAGGGCGGGCCGCGCTTGTTGGAGAGAGCAGGGAATTCCTGGTCTACGTCCATGTCGCCCCGAAACCCAGGCAAAGACCCAGGCATGGCGGCGGCCAAGGCCGCCGAAGGACGGCAGGACCAGGGAACACAGTGGACGGGGAGAAGGCACTAAACCTAAGGTTTAACGAGCCGGCAGGGGGCGCGCGCACCCCAACCCAACCGGTGCCGGTGAAATGTCTAGTCCACAGAGCGACACGTCCTAACCCGACGGTGGTTCACGAGCTAGTCAATATACAAGATGAGGTCCGACACGACATTTTTGGATGACAACAAAACTTGATCTTGATCTCACAGCTTACTCGAAAACTTAACCACTTTCTCCTTTCTCACAGAACAAAAGAAAAACCATTATAAAGCAGCAGCAACAGTAATAAAAGCAGCAATAACACAATAAAACAAAAATAATAGAAAACATAGAAAACAAACACATGGGCTGCCGTTACAGGAAGGCAACACCCCAACAACATCATCTGTGCTGATCTGATGCCAGTGAACCTTTTCTCTGTATCCACTCGTTGTTTTTCATTCTCACACATTAATCTTCCCTCAAACATTTGGCGCACAGGTGCTGGAGGCTTCAGGGACCAAGATGGACAGCTACGTTGCGTCACTTGAGTGTGGGGACAGCGCGGTGTGGTGAACTCCAGTGGTTCGGTCCAGAGTTTCACCTTCGTAATGAAACCTCCTCAGTCATACTCGTAATTCAATCTAATTGCTCTGTAATTGCCAATTATATTAACAGATTTCCTTCTACTTTTTTTGGCGTGTGAGTTTTGAAGGGTAGTATATGGCATGTCTACTACAATTTTCTATAAACATTACTTTTGAACGAAGGGAAATCATATATAGGAGACACCAACCCTCATGACAGTAGGAGTATCCAAAATAACGCCATTGTTAATTAATTAAGGTGACAGATAAGCTACTTCATTTCCATCTCGCCCTTTCACAAGTACCAACAGTTACAGTGAAATTATTCATGATACAAATTGCCACCACATGAAAATCAACTGAAGCAACAAGTGGGGTGCGAACGTAATGATGCTGCGCGCAAACCCAAGGCGCTACCACTGAGCCATCCTAGCAGTAACTGGAGAAGGAAGGAAACATTCAGGGGTTGGCATAGGGAGAAGACACAAACTTTAAAGCCTCACTCGGACGATAAGGAGTATAGGAGGTCTGAAGGAGAGAGAGGATAGGGGTAACATAGGAGAGGATGACGTGCGGGATGACTCTACTTGATGAGAGAGAGAGAGAGAGAGAGAGAGAGGGAAACCAGTGGGCAGATGGCGCGACAGAACCTCAATCTGAATGCAAATTGAGATGAGCAAAATGTTGAGGCCAGCATATAAGGAGAGAAGATAGACATTGCTATTAGACCAAGGAGGTTAATAAGACATTCCTCTTATAATTCACTTGTATATTTCTTTAAATATAGAAGCAACAAATTTGATTGGTTGACTATACTAAAGAGTCAGCTTACAGTGTACTCACAGTCATAGATGGTCTTAACCACTGTCTCCCCAAATGCCAATTTCTTCCCAAGAATAAACACACTTTTCTTATGCTTCAAAATTTCTTTAAAAGAGATATATATATACTGTATAATAGATGTATTTATATATAACATGAGATCAAAGACTAGTGCAGGTAACAGTGCTGATATATCATTAAAATAATAGCGATCATGTAGTAGTATGTGTGTAATAAAATTCTTATCATGACTATAACAACGATGATGAAAATAACGGAAATAATAATATCAATAATGATAATAATAATTAAAGTAATAGCAAGAACAATAATATGAAACTTTCCATTGATAACTGTGTAGTTGGCATGCAAGCTTTAAATGATCTGAATGACAAAAAGTTGTATGGTTTGAGGAAATATCAAATACCCACGAGGATAAGATACTTGGGTCCTATTGAGACAATCTGCTTGTACCAACAGCGAGGTGAATGAGGATACAAATTGCCGCCTCGCCAGAATAAACTCAAGCAGTGGGATTCGACCGCAGGGACACTGCACGCAAACCCAAGTCATTACCACTGAGCCATCCTAACAAACATATACCCATGAGGAAATTTTGATATCAGTAAATTCTTGTTGAACCACATTATACTTTTTACATAGGGAAAGCAAGATATTTCACGTGAAGGAAAAATATGCGCATATCAAACATCTTAGAACCAGTGATATAGAATAGGAGTAATGTTCATTATGTTTGGTTTTAGTAATGAGTACTCTGCAAGCTGCCTCCATCTGTGTCCTGCTGCCACACAGACACACAGCTGCACATTCACACTGTCACAACATACACCAGCTCTAGTACCGAAAACTGTACAAACAAAAGATTTCTCTGTAAAAGTGTATTTACAAAAATTTACTCAATAATAAACTTTTCCCACATATTATCTCTAAGAAATATTTATTCTTAATAAATGTATAAATGGTACACTTATATGGCAGCACAAGACCTTGGTTTAACTTGTGCCTCTGAGATACAAATCATCTGTATAAACCTTAACAATTAAAAGTGATGTGTTTTACAAGACATAGAAGAATTCTCTTAGCACATCAAAGATCAGTGCATAAAAAGCTGTTAGTAGGATCTTTCTAGGAACTGTATCCTTGTTACTGTTTGTAATACTAAGAGTAAATATGTCCATCACTACTGGTCCTGTAGTGAGCCTCCACAGCCCTTCCTACCACTGCCATGAAGAGTCCTCCCTCATGCAATGTGGCTCATCACAGAAACATGGCTTTCTCAGAGGGAACTGTGGACAGCTTTTTTCCAGCGAGTGAACCTCTCTCCTTCACCAAGCATTTGAACCACTCACTCGCCTTGGAACACTTAGGGACAACATTTTTGAGGTTTTCTTGTGCTGGATCAATCTTGAACACTAAAAAACTAGAACTCTTTCCTTAAGTAGACATACTTTTCTGCGACTAGTAATATTTTCATTAGATGGTGAAAATAGCAGAGAAAAATACCACAAGTGATTGAACAACTTGTCAGTTGCACTGCAATTAAGTATTTGTGTTCTGGGGTTTTAGGAATTTTCATCCCATCATAAACCCTTTGGTAAAAGGAAAAACCTTTGGTAATGTATCTAGGGAAGTCTTATAAAAAGATAAATTTATACAAATTGTCACAGGAAACTTGGTACATACTCCCATCACAGTTAAGTTGGTTGCATAACCACCAGAAGAAAAAAAACTTTATCAAAATAAATGCTCTGGCTAGATTGTCATTTCATAAATATCACGCACCTTGCAGACATTGGTAACTTCATGGACTAACCACATTGGGCACACGCCAAAGTAGGGTTGGCTAACAGATGCAATGATGATGAGAGGCTGCAAGACCCCAGCTGAGGGGCCAAAGCAGACGCAGGACGGCATGTGGTCCACTATGAGACGCCTTGCAGGCAATGACTGGCTCCAGTGGCTAAGTGATGGTTTATTGCTATCTGTTGATGGTGGAGTTCAACAGGAAAGGAACATAGAGGGCCAGATTGTCAAATGTTCTCTTCCGTGAAGAATGTCGTCGTCACGTAATTTGGTAGCGTCAAACTGTTCTGAGCCGCGAAGGAATCGTCGCACCGCGGTAAAGGTAAAAAACAAGACATCGCACGCCCATGTCTTCACCATTCCCTTTCGCTGCGTGAGATTTCCTCTGTACTTTTCATCCCATTAAAGGTAAAGATAAACTTTCCCCTGATTTTTATGTTACTTTTTAGCTGTTTAATGACGAAATAAACCCCTTTGTGGTAATAAACAGAGGGGTGTAAAGCCTTATTATTGAGAGTAGGTATGCCAAAATATGCTTGCGCAAATTTCCCGTACTTTTCATCCCATTAAGGGTAAGATAAGCCATTTTCCCTGACTTTATTTACTTTTTAGCTGTTTAATGACGAAATAAACCTTTGTGGTAAAAAACGAGTGGTGTAAAACTTATTATTGGATAGAGTAGCCCAAAAAATCTTGCGCAAAATTTTCCCTCTTTTACTTTTCCCCCATTAAAGGTAAGTAAGTACTTTCCCTGACTTTTTTTTATTTTTTAGCTGTTTAATACGAAATGACCTTTGTGCGTAATAAACATGGTGAAAAAACCTCTTTGTTGAGAGATGAAAAAATTGTTGCCCCCGAGATTTCCTCTGTTTTTTTCATCTCATTTTTGATTGGTTGAGGTTAGGTTACTAATCAATGCCCTGGTTAGGTTGTTAAATTGCGGGGTGAATGGGGGTGCGGGCCCCCCCCCCCAAGTTTGCCCGGAAGTAGGGTAAATAGGAAGTATTGGTTGAAATTGCATTTTTTACCGTTACTTTTTATTTTTATTTTGACGAATTAAACCCTTTTGGCAAAAGTGAAAGGTTGTTTAGGGCCCTCATTGTTTAAAGTGGTATACCAAAACATGCTGGAAAAAATTGGCTACTATGCTTATTAGGATATTTTACTTTTTCCTAAAAAACCCCGCTTTTTCCCAACCCAAACCCAAGATAAAGCATTACAGTGAAATTTTGAGATGGGTTTTGTTGTTAATGTTTTTAGCAAGTAGCTACGGTGAAAAAAAGGTTATTTTTATTATTAGAAAACAGCGACAGATGAAGACCTTTTTTGGCTAAAGGGGTTATAGGGGACGTGAATGTGCAGCATACCCCCCGTTACCATTTACATATTTTTTTTAAACTTTTGCAAGTAAATGTGCATTTAAAATCCATTTCTGCTGCGTTCCCTTTTAAAATTATATACTTTTGAAAAAATTTTAAAAAGTTGTCAAATAGTGCTTCAGCCCAACCCTTCCATGTTCGACACATCCTTTAGGAGCTGGGTTAAGTTTGGTATTTTAATTTTCTCGTCAGGGGGTCGAGGGGAAGGACCCCCTCCCTTTAAAGGTTATGTTGGGTTAGGTTTGGGTAAAATCCTCCCGCAGGGGGGGGCAGATGGCCACAGGGGCTTGCGAGGGGGGAATGCGGGACGGGACCCTTTGCAGCCAGCAGAGACCGGCAGTCCTCGTCCTTGTTCCCCGCAATTTTTTTCCTTTCACATAAAAATTTTTTTTAATAAAAATAATAGCTATTTGGGTTAGTTTTATTTATTTATAAAATAGCAAATCAAAGGGGTTGCGATTGTTGCCATATCTGCAGGAGTTGTGGGGACAACCACCGCGCAGCCGGCAATAATCGCACCCCTTTTTGATTCGCTTAACTTCGTTTCGGTAACGCACGCGAATGGATTAAAAATGCACATTATACTTAGCAAAAGTTAATAAAAAATTGTCAAATGGTAACGGTGGTAGCGCTGCGCTTTTCACGCCCTATAACCCATTTAAAAATAAAACGCGTCTCCTGCGTTTCTTGATAATACAAAAACCCTTTTTCTTCACCGTAGTTTACGTATGCAAAACATTAACAAAAAACCCCCCATCTCAAATTGCACTGTAAACGTTCATCTTTGGGTTGGGGTTGGGTGAAGCATTTTGGTTGCCCATCCGTGCGCTATATGTGTTGTAGTGTTCGCGAAGGTCTAACCAAATGCATTTTGGGGTTCAACTAAACTCGATGAAACGCCCCGGCGATCCCCGTTTTAAGCTAATTTCACATAACCTCGTTTTATTTTTAAATACACACACTCTCATTGAAGGCCCATCTAGAAATAAAAAACTGCGGTTTTGGCTCAAAGTTGGGCTTATACTTCAATTAATCTGACATGGGTTGGGTTAGGTTAGGTTGGTTGGGTTGGGTATGAAATATTTAGAAGGTAGCACACTGTTTTCTAATTTGTTTTTTTGGTTCAGATATCTCAAAACAGGGCCGACTATCCTGACTATTGGGATGGGTTTATCTGGAGAATGAATAGATCCCCAAGGGTATTGCGGAAGTGGACGTGGACCGCAGAGTTTTACGGGTAAAAGGGTGTTCCCAAGTTGATTTTTTATATTTCTTATTTCCCTTTTTCTCAAAAATTTTATGTTTGGGGATGTCCCCCTGCATATGTTGTATGTATTTAGTACTATGTGTTATATATATTTATATTATTTTTATATTTTTAAAAAAAAAAAAAAAAATATATAAATAATTGACAAAAATCGATTTCAAGAAGATTGTCAAAATCATATTAAAGGACAAAATTTTTATTTGCCCAAAATCCATTACAGACGATAAACCCCTTCACAGATGAGTGATGTAATTTTTTTGATCGTTCCCCCTAAAAAAAGCTTCCATGTCTGATCTCACGAGGAAATTAGAGTAAACTTCCTGCCGAAAATGATTTGAAGGAAATTTTTTCCCATCAATAAAATTTAAATTTTTGCAATGCTGTTATTAAAAATTTATACCTCTGCAATGAAACTACTGGCTCTTATTCAGGGAAAAGCCAAAAAAAGCCCTTTCTTTCATATGTGGAGATCATATTACTTGTATGTACACGATGGTTTGCAAAGCGGTATGTATTTTTTTCCCCAAAACAGGATGTCCTGTTCCACCATCCCTCCAAACACTGATTGCGATACATGCTGACAACGGGAGATCCCCAAAGGACATTGGTGACTCCCCAATGAGTGTCACAAAGACAGCAGGGGAATTTCTAAAGATATCTCCAGAGCATAAAAAAAAGTCCCAGCAGGAGACATTATATAATACCTCCTTGGCCCCAAAACCCTGACCAAACATTCAAAGATTTTGAATCATGGGATCCCTGGTTTTATAGGGCAATCGACTTAGCACATTGCTGTATTAAAACCGTCGGTTGAAAATTCAGGTGTTTCGTTGCAGGAAAGGTTATTTTTCTTTAACGTTAAAGCTGTGTGGGGGCCAAAATCTACTTTTCCCAAAAAATGTTATTGCCCGTTGGCCGGAGTGCCAGACGTAAATTTTTGGGAAATAGAGGCTCTACGCTGAGGAGAAACAATTAAAACCCTAGGTATACCACTTGGCGACGTGTAACTCCTTGAAAAGATATTTAACTTCAGTGTCAGATCCAAGAAATGCCACGAGCGCATTAAACACCATCTTTCCCAAAAAAAGAAATCCCATTGAACGTGCTTTTGGGGATTTTAAAAAGGATTTGGATTTTAGGGGAAAAAGGGGTAAGAAAGATCTGAAATACCAAGCAGATTTTGCTGTATGGTATGCCAACATAGCTGTTAAAAAGACGGGTTTTTTCCCTAAAGGGGCCTAACTTTAAATTTCCATGCCATATTGGGGTCCGGTACAGGTAGGGGAAATCTTCAAGGGAGATTGAAACGACAAAGTAATCGGGGATTACTTTTAAGCAATACGGGGACATACAGGATCTATAGGAGAGTTTCTATTTTCCTCCCCCCATTCCCGGTACATGGGTTTTCTCTAAAACCCCCTCCCCTTTATTATTTTTGCCATAGTGCCTTACTCTATTCTGGCAGTTCCCTTTTTCAACTTTTACTTACTTACTTATTATTTTCTTTCATAGCAAATTACATGACTTGTTGTTATAACTTCTTTGCTTTTCCAATTTTTGGGTGCATGAGTCAATACATATAACACATTACTATTTGATCTTTTAAATTTCCTGTGACAGGGGTGGTACCTTTTCGATAAAATTAAAACAATTTTTTCTTTTATTGATAAGGCACTGTCTATAATACAGCATACACCAGAGGATGTTATTGTTTTTTTTCGGGAAAAATCATCATTAGTAATAATGTGTAATGAAATATTTTTGGGGGGTGCATATATTTTCCTTTTTTTTTCCCTCAAAAAAAAAATAAGAAAAAAAAGGGAAAGCTAAAGAGGGCGAGCCCTAAGGGGTAGTTCCTTTACTTTTTTTGAAAAATGTACCCCCGACCTTTCCCTTAGGGTTTTAGTATGATGTACAATTCTATCATCTTAATTAATAGCCTTGCCCAAAAGTCCACCTTTAAATCATTTGCCCCAAAAATACGTCTGAATAAAGAAACACGTTGCTTTGTACAACATGTTACAGTTTATTTAATTTTCCAGTTTTCTTTTGCTGTTTCGCGCTTTTTTTTTGATTCTCAATTTGATAGCTATTTTCTTTTTGTAGTTCTACAAGTTTGCCTTCCTCTCGTTGATTTTGCTTACATCCTCGTGTCCTTTTTCCTGGTCTATGTGGCATTTTCCCCCCACCCCGTCGTAAAAGGCCTCCGGGGTCATGCCAACCAATAGTTCGTTCTGCTGCAAAAAATGGGGGTCCGGGCCGGCCCAGTATCCCAAATGCTTCCAACATTCAAATGATTTGCTGTGGAAAAAAAGGAAAAGAAACTTAAAAATCAACAGACAAGAAGGATAAATTCCGTACCTTAAACCCCATATAAAAAAAATTTTTGAAATGGATACTGTTCACCCCAAATTTAACTTTTTGGGGAAAAATTTAATTTTATTAACGTTCCCATATCCGTTTACTACCGTTAGGTGACCATAATATTTACAGCTGAGTGGTGTTATACCACTTTGGAAATCAGTAAAAAAAGGGTTATTGAATTGGAGTGCATCAGCTGGGGGGATCCAGCTAAAAACCAAAAAAAACCCGGTCTAGGTATGTTTTAATTTAGTTTATTATTAATTACCGAGAAATCTTGTTTGGCTCGCCCGGTTTTTCCCCCAATGATCGTCAGCCAGCTCGGCGGCGGCCTTTTACTGGGCCCCACCTTTAGGAACTGTCGCCGAAAAGGAAATTTTCGCAGAAACACTAACCCAAACTTTTTGACATTGAATTTTTGGGGGACAGTTTCCACTTATGATAAAATGAAAAGGAAATAAAACTTTAAATTTTTGGACAAAAAATTTTTTGTTTGTCCCCAAAAAAAAAATTTTAAATGACATTTGGGAAAGTAATCCTGACCCAACTCTGGGGCTGCGCCCCCCAACTCCCTGCTTGTTTATAACCTAACCCGGACATTTGGGAAAAAAGCCCCACTAAGCAAAAAAAGTTCAAGCTGTTCTGGTATATAATCCCCCGAATGTAAAACACTGTTAAAAGTGGATTAATGTATACCCATTTATTGGGGGTTTTTAAAGGACAAGACTACGCGTCCTACTCCGTTTCCACTTACGTTTTCTTATTATTTTTGCTCATATACTGTGCAGTTTAATCACTTCAGCGTAACCTTTAAAACTGTTTACAAAGTTTTTATTAAAGAAAAAGATCGTTGTTTTAATAGCGCGCACACATACACACCCCCCCATCCGGGCCCCAACCCCTTTGGAGGTTAGGTAAGGTTAATAATCTGTCCCGGGGGCCGGGGGGGGGTCCCTTCATTTGGAGGAAGGTGCAGTCAGTTCGTAATCAGGTGTTTGTATACCTTTGGTCGTACATCAAAAAAAGGTTTTCTAAAATCAGTACCCGATTATTATTATATGCTGTATAAATTTAGACAAAAAATTCCTAAGACTGCCATGCTTTTGAATTAGGAGGCAAACTTAACAAATGAGTTATGAAACTACGGGAGTACGGAAAAAATCAAAATCAGTGTACGGTACAAATCTATTGTTTCTTTTTAAACCAAATTTAAAAACACCTGGGTACGAAACACTTGTGTACGAAATCCCTGTAACTTTGGGGTTGCGTAATAAAACCTCCCGGGAGGTCTGGGGAGAACGGACCATTTTGCGGGTGCGGGGGGGTGGCAAAATGTTTGGCTGGGCACTTGTTTTTGTACAATTACGTCACTTTTGGTTTCTAGACTGATATTATTTCTTAACCAAATGTTAGTGATTTTCCCCGGGAATCATTATTCAATGGGAAAAGGCCATTAGGATTTGGTGATGAAAATTTTAGAAAAAACTTTTTAACAGGTTTCTGGGAATTTTAAACGCATTTGCAAAAGCCAAATTTTAGAAGGATAAATGGTCGCCACCCCTGCGGCCCCCCGTATACCACAATTAAAAGGGCGTCGCACGGAGCAAAAAATTGTTATCGTAATGTTTATTTACTTATGTTTTAAAATATTAACTATATGTTAACATAAGATATGTCATAATTACTAACCTAACCTCATAAACCCCAAAAAAATTTCTAACCTGACCTCACTATAACCCCCCCAAAAGTTATAACCAACTCCTATAAGTTCTAAACCTAACCTCCCATAAACCCCCCAAAAGTTATACCCAACCTCACTGTAGCCCCTAAAAAATGATACCCCAACCTCACTATAACCCCCCAAAAGACTAACCTAAACCCATATAATTACTAAACCCAACCCCACATAACCCCCAAAGTTTCAACCTAGCCCACTATAACCCCTAAAAATTACAACCCAAAACCCCACTATAAACCCTAAAAGTTTCTAACCTAAAATCACTATAACACCTAAAAGTTTCTAAAACTAAAATCACTTAACACCTAAAAATTATAACCAAACCCCCTATAACCCCCTAAATTAAAAAACCTAACCTACTATAACCCCCAAAAATTACTAAACCCAACCTCACTAAAAGTTACTAACCTAACCTCACTAAAATTACTCACCTAACCTACTAAAAGTTACTAACCTAACCTCACTAAAAGTTACAACCCAACCCACTTACCCCTAAAATTTTCTAACCTAACCTCACTTAAAAAACAAAAAGTTACTAAAAACCTCACTATAATTACACCTAACCCCACGGACCCCTGACCCCCCAAAATTCTAAACTAACCTCACTATAACCCCCCAATAGTTACTTTTTATTGCCGTAGGCGGCCCCCCTTGGGTATACACCGGATAAATTTCTGTCACCAAAAGACCCCGCAGTCCTCGTCCCTTTTAAAAATATTGGGTACAGTAATAAAAAGATCAAGAAAATGGAACTGTCGCCAAAATAGGAAAACGCGCCAGGAAAAAATTGGGAAAACTCGCCCACGTGAAAATTTTGGGGCACTCGCCGACCTCGGGAAATTCCTATCGGTGACAGTTCCGGGACCCATAGGTGTTTGGAAAAAATCAGATGACAGATCTACACAAATTTTTATGTATGATATATTTTCTGGAGGGCCTAAAACAAATAATCCACGTGGCTCTCACCGCCTCAACCATATGGCAAAATTAATAAAAACCAAACTTTGCCCCAATTCGCATCAACTCAAACTCAGAGCAAGGCAGAATGTTTCCTGTACAGAAAAAGCGGTCATTTTCCAAAGTTGTAAGAACATAAGGAAATTTGAAAAGCCGGGGCATGCACAAGGTTTTTTTTTTTTTTTTCCCAAAAGCTTTTCTTTCCTTTCCGGATACTTATTACGAAGCAGAAGATATTACAACCCTTTTTAGATGCGCAAAGAATGTCGTAATACACAGCTAAAAATAACAAAATCAAAGAGATGGGGCTTACCGCTAATAACGGATAAAATGTGGACTCTTGTTCTTGTCTGGACTTGCTGTATAAGATGTAAACAAACCACTCATGGGGGTAGTGAAGGGCGCGTAGCGCACAGACGCGGCAATTACTCCCTTTCCCACATACCAACCTTACCGTGACGGACTACACGAAGGGAAAAGCCGCGGAAGGGTTCGACTTACCATGGCTTCCCGGTAGCGCAAGAACTTCGTCGGGCCGTCATGGGGAAAGGGGAAAGGGACATTTAACAACTGGCCCAGAGCATTTGGTCTCCAATAGTTTTGCTGCTGCTCTTGTATCTAAAAAACGAAAAAACATAAAAATAACATGAAAAAAATTGAGAAACTGACAAAGGTTAATGACGAATTAATCAGTAGTTGGGACTTGACCCCAAAAGGCAGTTTCTGTTTGCTTTTATCTATTACTTTAGGGGCATAAATTATGTAAATTAGAATTAATTCCCAGACATTTCTATAGATTAAGTTACTCTTTTGGTAGGAACAGAGTTTGCATTTATTTCCTATCCTACCGTGACGCGGTGTGCACTTACATCCGGAGTCTGACGAGCAGGGCCCTGTATCTGGAGGGCTGGGAGGGGTAGTGGGTCTCGAAAAGGGCCGCAAACAACTCATGTATCTTTCCTGGATAACTTCTGCTCCCCTTGTGACTACCCGGGTGTGAAAAAAAAACCTTCAGTAAATATTTGTTCATATACTGCATGTATGCCATGTTATTTGTGTAAAAAAACCCTTCAATAAACTCTTATGGAAGAAAAAAAAATCTCCGAAGTGAAACCATTATTCTTACACAAAAAATGAAATTGTTAGGGGAGCAAAAAGCCTTAAATACCAGCTACATCGCAAAAGTCCTAAATTTATCTCTTGGAAACCCCTGAAAATCTCGGAAGCATTTAGTCTGCACCGGGGATTTCATAAACTTATACCTCAAAAATAACTTTACAATGCAACATTTTTGTACGACATCTTTTAAATGAAGCTAGTAATCAACTATGACACAGCTCGAGCTGTAAAAAATAATTATTTCAGAATAAATTGAATCCATTAATCCCAAAAACTTACATTGATCAACATAGCAATACCTTAGGCACACGTTTCCTCAATCTTATCTTTTTCTTTGGGAATGCCCGCGTGACTGGGGTTTCTCCCCCATGACCCCACCTCCTGCCGCGCTGGTCCATGGTATGGGCCGGCCCATCATGGAGTTGAGGCACGTTTGCAGGGTACACAAGTTGTTGGAAACCTACAAGATAAATGCTTATTATATAACTTGCATCATACTCTTGAATACTTTATGTTATATAATCTAGCTGGGTTCAATCACTTTATATATATATTATATATATATTATATATATATATTATAAGAGAAGAGAGAGAGAGAGAGAGAAGGGGGAAGGGGAGAAGAGAGAGGAGAGAGAGAGAGAGGAGAGAGAGAGAGAGAGAGAGAAAGTGGAGGGGGGGAGAGAAAAATTGAATGGGCATAACACCAAAAGTTGTCTTGACACTAATGCAGCGAGACTTTTAAGGCACTTGTTGATAACTTTGGAATTACTGCTAACTAGCTTATGTATCAAAGACTTTGACAGGAAAGAATCAATAATATAAAAAAATGCTCAAGCTGTGACCATTAAAAAAACAATGAAAAGTGAGTGAGAGAAAACTGTAGGATGACGGAAGTTGATGAAGAGTAACAAAACCAGAATCAAAGTTGAGTACTTCCTTTTCTTTTCATAATTTTTTTCTTATACAAATCATGCATGAGGACTTTTATTTAGTGCATATGTGTGAATGTGCGGAGAAGCAGTGACGTTAAAGGTTTAGAGGTACAAATTACAATGCAAAAACTTACTTTATGCACAAGCCCGTATTTTCTGGAACATATTCATCATTTATACTCTAAACACTTGCTTATTCAGCCTCTTACTCCCTTGAAAATGTCGTCTTCTCGAAAAATCAGGATCACATTTTTTTTCTACGATTTAATCTAAAATGTTAGGTCTGAAGAGATTTGTTTCCTCTTCTACACTGACTAGAGGTGTGAAATACTATGAACCCCGTGGTTATCTGCTATCGACGATTATCTGGTCACCTGCTTTATCTCTATCTATCTATTGATTGTCAACAGATTTATTGATGTCTCCCTCAAGAGGACGGCCGCAACAGAAGCATCATCATTCATTCCTGCTCATGTATTCCCTTTTCAATGTCTTAATCCTCTTAATCCTCTCATTCTTTTCTCCACAACCTGATTTATCTCTGTTTTTGATAAGGAAACCCCATGTTTATATAATGGCATAGTGCTTCACAATAACATGTTGGAAACAGAGCCTATGCATAAAGGAGGAAACTCTTAGAGCTTAACAATAAGTGGGTTTGAAAGCGTGATGAAAGCAGCAGCAGCAGCAGCACTGATAGCCAGGGCCCAAGCACTGGTTTGAGGGAGGGGAGATGCAGGGAAGAATGAACGGATAAGTTGTATTGAGTTCGGAAGGTATGAGGCACCAAGGAATTACTTAAAGGCAACCAAAAGACTCAACACAGATTCCTCTATACAATTTTAGATAATACCTTCGTATCCGGGGTATGGAATAAAGTTAGCAGTAGCAGTGGTAGTTGTACAGTCGCCGCAAAAGATTTCCAGAGCTGTCTATAGCAAGGTCAAGGGAATAGATTTACTTCCTTGGCCTTGCTCTATAGGTAAAGCAATATCGCGTAGTTAGGATTTCATTTACTATTTAGACGCTAGCCATGAAGTGGGAAGTGTGTGACAGCATCTGGCATATTTTCAGCTGTCAGTGAGCCAGGCAAACACGCAGCTTGGTCTCAGTGTGTCATGAGTCTATGCTTTTGTTTGCTTTCCTTTGCTACATAAAATAGTCTGTTGTTAGCCATAAAATTACGAAAAGTGACTGAATATAACACCAAATGAACTAGTGGACAAGGATACTAAATAGGTCATATCTATAAGACATTTTTTATATTAACTAAAAATTGTCTAATGGTGCCCCAATTACAATGGAAATAACGTTCTGGGTCTCAAGGGGTTAACAGTACTATGGCGACATCGGAGTGTACTGTGTGGATCAGGACGGCGTCAGAGCGAGTCCAATGGTTAGTCATGGGCAAATAACATCCTGAGAGTTACAGTTTAGGTAGTAGGCAGGTTAGTCCAATGGTTAGTCATGGGCAAATAACATCCTGAGAGTTACAGTTTAGGTAGTAGGTAGGTTAGTCCAATGGTTAGTCATGGGCAAATAACATCCTGAGAGTTACAGTTTAGGTAGTAGGCAGGTTAGTCCAATGGTTAGTCATGGGCAAATAACATCCTGAGAGTTACAGTTTAGGTAGTAGGCAGGTTAGTCCAATGGTTAGTCATGGGCAAATAACATCCTGAGAGTTACAGTTTAGGTAGTAGGCAGGTTAGTCCAATGGTAGTCATGGGCAAATAACATCCTGAGAGTTACAGTTTAGGTAGTAGCAGGTTAGTCCAATGGTTAGTCATGGCAAATAACATCCTGAGAGTTACAGTTTAGGTAGTAGCAGGTTAGTCAATGGTTAGTCATGGGCAAATAACATCCTGAGAGTTACAGTTTAGGTAGTAGGCAGGTTAGTCCAATGGTTAGTCATGGGCAAATAACATCCTGAGAGTTACAGTTTAGGTAGTAGGCAGGTTAGTCCAATGGTTAGTCATGGGCAAATAACATCCTGAGAGTTACAGTTTAGGTAGTAGGCAGGTTAGTCCAATGGTTAGTCATGGGCAAATAACATCCTGAGAGTTACAGTTTAGGTAGTAGGCAGGTTAGGCCTAAATTGTTATCTTTCCGTTTTAGTATATTTATTCCAAACTTAAGTTATTTACAGTAATTACAAAAACAGCATTATAATAATAACTGACATAGATAGATAGATAGATAGATGGATATACAATCTTACTGCACGAACGCTCTCACTCGAGCTCTCCCTGCAGTAGTTAATATGTATCTTCAGTTGCTCACAAAATGTAGACTTGTAGCCTCTGACGAGCTCTTAACAACTATTTTAAAAGACCATTACTTTGTACACAATATAAGGATAACTCACTTTGGGATGCTTGACTCGGGGGTTTAGAGAGGCCGGGGTCAGGTTCAGCATCACTTGAAGGATCCCGGGAAAGCTGAGAGTTGTAGTCAGGGTGGAGCAGGTCAGCGTCCCCTGGGAGGTCACCATCAGGGCGGCTCGGGTCAAGGGTTCCTCCAGGGTGGCTCCCCGTGGTGCAAGGTGAGCTTATGCTGACCGGTTAAAAAAAGTTAACAAAAAATATATAGCTGGACTAATGGTCATCTAATACTAGGAAGCCCACTCTTACTGCTGCTACTACTATTTCTACTAAAATAACTGATAATAATGATGGTAAAGTATTAATGGTATTAGAATAATGCATCCCACGGAAGACAATATTTCATGATGAAATATATATACGAGCAAGAGCACATATTCCGGGTGTCCTGATGAGCGCCTTTGAGCCTTTTTTCTGTATTTTATAGATGAAGATTTTTAATGTGTGTATCTTTGCTATTTAACTCCTTGAGGCCCAGAACGTGATTTTCATTGTAATTGGACCACCATTAGATTATTTTTAATGAATATAAGCAATGTTTTTTATAGATATGACCTGTTAGTACCCTTCTCGACTAACTAATTTGGTTTTATTTAGTTACTTTTCGTAATTTTATGGCTCGACAAACCTACATTTTTAATAACAATGGAAAGATCTGGGTGTGAAGGGGTTAAGACCAGACATGCTCTGCGCCACACCACACAGAGGGGCAGACGGGTGCAAGGTAAAGAAAGGAAATCAATCCTTTGGCAGACAATTTGTCCTAGGTTTTCAAATATAAGTATTATATCTGGCAACTGCATGTAACAGAATTTCAGTCATCACTGAGGAAGAATATAAATAATTCACTTGAAACCTCAAGTAGTATATTAAGTTAAGAAAATAAGGAAGCTACAAGAGGGGCCGTGAGACCTACACGAGGTAGTTCCTGTTACTTAACTCTACCTACATCCACCTCTCTTTCCCATCCATGAATTTATCCAGTCTCCTTTTAAAGACCCCAATAGACTCCGCATTGACCACCTGACGACTTGAGTCCATTCCAATCCTTGAAGTTAATGGAAATTGTTCTCTCTTCAGGTACATCGATGAAGTGAAGTGCGAGGAAGCAGCTCTGTGCCAGAACGGAGACAATGAGGCCTGTGAGCGTGCCTGTCCGGGCTGTGATCCTTCTTCTCTGTTCACTACAATGAAGATGACAATAAACATGTGTTTTAAGCTACAAATTGCTGTTTATCGGTGGACTTTTATCCAATTTTTTTGGGCCCCCCTTTTTTTTTTTTTTTTTTAAATTTTTTAAATTTTTCCCAATTTTTTAAAAAAAAGGGTTTTTAATTTTTAAATTTTTTTTTTTGGAAAAAATTTTTTAAAAAAAAGGGGGGGGGCCAAACCGGGTTTTTTTTTTAAAAAAAATTTTTTTTTTTAAATTTTTTAAAAAAAAAAAAGGGGTTGGGGGGGTTTTCCCCCAAAAAGAAAAAATTTTTTTGGGAAAAAAAATTTTGGAAAAAATTTTTAAATTTTTTTTAAAAAAATTTAAAAATTTTTTTCCCCCCCCCCCCCCCCAAAAATTTTAAAATTTTTCCAAAAACCCTTTTAAAAAATTGGAAAAAGAAAAAAGGGGGTTTAAAAGGTTTTTTTTTTTCCCCCCCCCCAAATTTTTTTTTCCCCCCCCCCAACCCAAAACCCCCTTTCCCCAAAAAAAACCCTTGGGGGTTTTGCCGGGGTTTTATTTTTTTTTTTTTAAAAAAAAAAAAAAGGGGTTTTCCCGGGGTTTTTTTCCGGGGATTTTTTTTGGGGGGGGCCCCCCCCAAAACAAAAAAAAAAAAATTTTTTTTCCCCCCCTTTTTTCTTTTTTAAAAAAAATTTCTTTCCCCGGGGCCCCGATCCCCCCGGGGGCCCCCCCCCCCCTTTTTTTTTGGTTTTTTTTTTTTTTTTGGGTTTTAAAAAAAAGGGGGGGGGGGGGTTTTTTTTTTTTTTTTTTTTTTTTTTTTTTTTTTCCCCAAAAAGGAATTTTTTTTGGGGAATTTTTTTTAATTTTTTT
>JACEEZ010000518.1:57057-90005 GCA_016584305.1 Chionoecetes opilio
TTTAAAAAAATTTTTTTTTCCCCAAACCGGTTTGGGGGGTTTTTTTAAAATTTTTTTTTTTTTGGGGGGGTTTTTTTTGGGGGGGGGGGGGGGGGGGGTTTTTTTTTTTTTTTTTTTTTTTTTTTTTTTTTGGGGTTTTAAAGGGGGTGGGGTTTTTCCCCGGGGGGGAAACTTTGGGGTTTTTTTTGGGGGAAAACCCCCGGGCCCCCCCCTTAACTTTTTTTGTTTTTTGGGGTTTTTGGGGGGAAAAAAAAGGGGGTTTTCCCCCCCTTTTTTTTGGGGGGGGGGGGGGGGGGGGTTTTGGGGCCCCCCCCCCCCGGGGGTCGAAAAACCCCCTTTTTTTGGGGGGCCCCCCTTAAAACCCCCCCCCCCCCTTTTTTGTGGGGGGTTTTTTTGGTTTTTTTTTGTGGGTTAAAATTTTTTTTTTCCGGGGGGGTTTTTTTGGGGGGGGCCCGGGGGGGGCCCGTGGGGGGAAAAAAGGGGGTTTTTTTGGGGGGGGGAAAATTAGGGAAATTTTTTTTTTGGGGGGGGTTTTTTTTTTTTTTTGGGTTTAAAAAACCCCCAAAAAAAAGGGGGGGGGTGGATAAAGGGGGGAAAAAAAGGGTTTTTTTTGGGGGGGGTTTTTGGGGGGAGCCCGGTTTTGTTGGGGGTTTAAAAAAAATTTTTGGGGGGTGGGTTTTTGGGGGGGGCCCTTTTTTTTTTTTGGGGGGGGGGGGGGAAAATGGGGGGAGGGGGCCCCTTTTGGGGTGGGGCCCGGGGGGGGGGGGGGGCCCTTTTTTGTGGAGGGTTAGGGGGGGGTTTGGGGGGGGGTGGGGGGGGGGGGGGGGGGGGGGGGGTGGCCTTTGGGGGGGGGTTTTTTTGGGGGGGGGGGGTTTTTTTTTTTAAAAAAATTTTTTTTGGGGGAAAAGGGGGGGGCCGGTGGTTTGGGGGGGGGGGGGGTTTTGGGGGGTTTTTTTACGGGGGGGGTTTGGGGGGTGGGTTTTGGGTTTTGGGGCCCTTTGGGGGGTTTTTTTAAAGGGGGGGGGGAAAAAAAAAAAAAAAAAGGAAAATTTTTTTTTTTAAAAATTTTTTTTTTTTAAAAAAAAAAAGGGGGGGGAAAACCCCCTTTTGGGGGCCCCCCTTTTTAAAAAAATTGGCAGCTGATCCAACATTCAGCTTCAAACGTCATCCTCCCCCTGTTACCCTTGGGTCACCCCTAAAACATTTTCTGTGGAGTGATATGATTGTGGTCCCGTAAATTAAGCGAGCATGTTGATGAGCTGGATAGAAAGTGGAGCGAGGGTCTCTTTTCGGGTGGACAGCTTAGGAGCTGGCGGTGGAAGCTCCGTGGATAGGCCACGTGTTGTACTGAGTGTGGTACAAGGGAAGTAAATTGTGTGTTGGGTGTGTGCTTGAGTTGGTGATTGACTTGGTGTATGATTGACTGATGGTGTAAGGTGTGTGTGTGTCGGAGGTGTATGGCGTGAGCAGCAGCTCAGCTGATGGTGTGTTGTGTGTCGGAGGTATATGGCGTGAGCAACAGCTGGTTGTGTGGAGGCGTGTAGCCTGTGTGGTGTGAGCAGCAGCTGGTTGTGTGGAGGCGTGTAGCCTGTGTGGTGTGAGCAGCAGCTGGTTGTGTGGAGGCGTGTAGCCTGTGTGGTGTGAGCAGCAGCTGGTTGTGTGGAGGCGTGTAGCCTGTGTGGTGTGAGCAGCAGCTGGTTGTGTGGAGGCGTGTAGCCTGTGTGGTGTGAGCAGCAGCTGGTTGTGTGGAGGCGTGTAGCCTGGTGTGTGGTTTGTGTACGTGTTGACTGGCGTGTAAGCCTGATGGTGTGTGATGGTGTGGGCTTAACTGTGGCGAGTAGCCTGGTGAGTGGTGATTGGTGGATTGATGTTTGAGACATCAAAAGGGCTATGATAGATTTATTTCTTTGTTTATGTATATATATGATTGTGTAAATATATAATATGTTAAATAGAGAAGTGAGTCAATATTTGCCTGGTGGTTGTGAGAGTGAGGTCTGGTTGTGAGAGTGAGGTCTGGTTGTGAGAGTGAGGTCTGGTTGTGAGAGTGAGGTGTGGTTGTGAGAGTGAGGTGTGGGGAGTGAAAATCTAGTTATCAACCAGCCGGCCCGGGAGAACTTCTCTTAAGGGAGAAGTAAGGCACATTGATAGGTATTGCACAATATTTACTGTGCATGTTTTTGCAGCAAGGAGCTGCAGTGTGGTGAAGTGTGGCTGGGGACGTAACACCCCATATTACCGTCGTCCCTACTATCATTAGAAATACCGCCAACCTTCATCCAAGAAGAAGCCAGCTACATGAGGGAACCAGTCTCCAAGTCTATACGTATATTTCAAACATACTCACAAGACATCAGGACATACTTTATGCGGCCACGTTAATGTACTACTTCAGTACTGCACACACACACACACACACACACACACACACACACACACACACACACACACACACACACACACACACACACACACACACACACACACACATACATACACACAAACACATCCGAGTATTTTCAAGAGTATTGTAATTTTTTCGTTTGCTGATGTTCCAACAATGTATGTATAAATAGTGTTTAACTATCTTTGCATTTTATATCCATTTCGGCGGAACTTACGTCCCGGGAAATTATATCTAAGTATTATCTAATAAGCTCAGTCAAGGGGATCAAGCGAAAAGGTAAGAAAAAATAAAAGTTTAATGCATTAAGAGCTGGTTAAAGTACTTTGTTCATAAAGAAAAGAAGCCCGTGTTTTTGTGTATTGAATGACTGTGCTCGTTTTCATTTGTAAGTACTTTTCTGACATACAATTATAATAGCCAATATAGATTTTCCAACAAATAATTTGATTTAATATATCCTATGTATGCATACATAGGAGTTACTTAGTATACAATTCTTAGGAAATGTACAAAAGACGACAGTTCTATTCTATATTAGATAATGTTTTGTCTTGTTATACGTACGTGAAAAAAAAAGAAAAAAAGAAATATTGAGGCGGTGAATTGGCGAATTTAGTGTGCAGAACATTTTACAGAATCACGGAATATCACTGCAGTAATCCTGCGTTGAACTCGGGGATTTCCTTGCGACCCTAAACGGAGACGACCCGTGGTGGCATAGATAGTCACAGAAACACCCAAGAACCAAAAATAAAAAACTCGCAGCTCGATCAAGTTAATCCTTGGAGCCTTAAGCTGCTTGATATGTTGGGTGATTACATGCCTGCTGGCTCGGTGGTGGGGACAGAGAAAACGATCAGTCCGGACATACCTTTTGCTGCCCTTACGATATGAATAAGTGAACACAGTGTCTCTGCCAAGGATGCCTGTCATTTTAATATGAGATGAGTATTCTTCCTTGAGCTAGCAGCGACATCTTGGGAGCAGATATCCATGAGGGGAAATATCCCTCAATTCCAATGAACTGCAACTCGAGAAATGCCAGTGGTCGCAGGCAGTTTTAACTCAAAGGTTGGTCTACTGTGTTTTGGCTCCGTGACTAATATTTTTCATAAATTAATTTCGCGATAAACATTGATGCACTGCATCTGAATACCAAAAAATATAGTTCTTCTGTTGTTCTACTAATTATATGGATGACATGCATTACGATGGAACGTTCTATAATAGCAATTTAATGCAAATTACTCGCCTCGAGTAGCAAAGCTTAATATATTTTTTACATGTATATTGTGGCATGTAAAATTTGGGCGATGTTCACACTGTTTTCTAAGACAGTACTGCTGCGTCTGGCAAACGCTTGTCAAAATACAATAAGCAATGTCTTGGAAAAACGAAGAATAAAGAATGCCGAAATCTGCTTTTGCGGGGGGGCCGAAAAATGTGGTTTTAAATTGTGGAGGCGACTCCCCGGGGGGGTGGGAGTGGTGGGGGGGGAAATTTAAAATAAAAACATTCCCACTTCCCCCGCGCGACTCTTCCCTTTCCAGGCTTTCTATCTGATTGATACACATAATAACAGGAAAATATACTGCCTAGGTAATAGTTTAACTTCTAAAACATACTTTATTGACTATTTTAATATCAAAAGAATGCTTTCCCCTCCCCTCCTAAACCCTTATAACCCCCTTTGGGTTTTATTTGGTTATATACAATGTTTTTACAGAATCAGGCTTCTATACAATATACTTTTAGAAAAAAATTCGTTTTTAAATATTTATTTTTGTGTTTTAAGTGCGTGGAATAAGCCCATTTTTTTTTCCCCGGTAGACCAACTTTTTTATAAAAAGGGGGATTTAAAAACTGCCAGCGACCCCTGGCATTTTGGGTTCCCATTTCCCCTAAATTTTGGGCACTAAAAACCTTATTCAATATGATTCGCCCTTTTTTTTTCAATTGCATCTGATCCTGGGGAGGTTTTGGGTCTCACCTTTTATGGCACAGGTATATTTTGTAGTGACCCCTGGGGGATTATAGGCCATACCCCCCCCCCCCCCTTGTTTCCTCCATATATCTCGGCGGCCCAAAGGGGATAAAATTGATTGGAAGCATATGAGGGGGTCTTCGGCCCCCTCAAATTCTAGACCTTAAGCTAAACCATTTACAGACGCAAACCCCACCCCGGGCCATCGCCAGAAAAAAAATTTTGACTTGTTTTAAATTTTAAAAAAATAGTTATCGCGCCTTAATTTGCTTTTTCTAATCAAAATCTTTTTTGGGCGGGGTTGGGAATTGTGTACCCCACTAAAATTATATATTCTTTTGTAAAGGGATAAAGGCGTTTTATATATACTATATATTATATATCCCGTATAAAATATATTATATTATATTATATATTTTATATATATATTATATATATGTATATAGTATACATATATATGTATATAAATATATATATAATATATATATAATATAGATATACTTATATATACATTAGATAGTTTAAAATGATAGTTTGGGATATATATATTATATAGAGGGGAGGAGAGAGAGATGTACATATATATCAATTATACTTTTATTATATATAAAATATATATATATATATTTTAATTATATATATATATTATATATTTTTTATTATTATTTTTTTTATTTTTTATTTATTATTTTTTTTTTTTTTTTTTGACTTTTTTGTGCCATAGTTTTTTCTGCCGGTGGCAGTGGCCCCCGGGGCTCGGAGGTGGGCTCTGGGGGGTTCACTTGGGGGGTTCGGGAGGTTTTTGTCCTCGCCCTTTTGGTGGCGCGGGGCAGGATTTTTAAATAGTGACGCCTGTGTTTAAAAGGGGCTCTTTTGCCGCCCCCCCTGTGCCCTCTAAATGCCCCTCGCATCGAAGGAAAAGGGATTTTATAGGCAGGGCATGGGGGTGTTTTTTGGGCCCTCGAGGGTGCAAAGGGTTTTTGGGGTTTCTTCGGGATCAAACTGGGGGTCACCGAAACGCCATTCGGAGCCCTGTAACCGCTCCGCAAACCGCTTCCCCAAAAATTATATATACACGGGGAAAACCAATTTGAAAAAAAAAATTGTTTGATTAGATTTTTGAGTTTTATTTAGCCCAAAAAATTGGCATGCTGTTTCCCAAATCTGTAGTCATTTTTTTTTCTAGCACATTAAAGTTTTTTTTTCCACGCTTACCCCCCAGAAAAACAATTTTTTCCCTTGTTAGCTGTATTAAAACTTGCACCCCTGTTTAACGTTTTACTCATCGGAGCTTTTTTGGAAACCCTTGTTGGGGCAGTTAAAATTGAACTTTGCGGTGGAGGTGGGGTGCAGCTCCCAATAGGAAAGTACTACCCAATACCCTAAAACAAAAACTAGGATATGGGAAAAGTGGGAGGATTTGTTATGGCTTTTCTCTTAACCTTGTAACAACAAAACCATTTTAATTTCTTTTTCTTTTTAAATTGCGGTTTTTTTTTGGGGTTTTCAAAGCTTGTAACTATTCCCCCTTAGTGTTTTATTTACATGGTATATATTTTTTTTTGTTTTCAGATCATTTTCTGCTCCTGCAAACGTCTCGTCGAAAAATCCCAAAACAACCCTGACCCCCTTTTCCTGCTATATATGTGGTATTTTTCATCATTCAAGTCGAGGGCAAGCACCCGCGTATTTTTTTCAAAAAACCTTTTCGCTTTTTTTAAAGTAAAAACTCGGTGTAAAGAAAAGGCTAGGGGCCCCCCTCACAAAGTGTGCAAGCTGTGTCGAAGTTTTAGGGATGGGGAAACCAAAAGGAAAACACTGAAATTTTGCTTTTGGGTATCCCCATTTTTTTGGCGGGCAAAAAAAATCTTTCCCCCACAGACTGTTACTTTTGTTTGGTGGAAACATCGGGAAATTTAAAAACAAAAAATAAAAGTAAAATAAATATCCTAATTTTTACCGTCACTAAAAAGCCCAAAATGCCTCATTCCTAAAATTTCCCAGTGCCATTTTTTCGAAAAACTACCTCCTCTAGAAGATCTGATTGTTTGTTGAAAAAACCCTGACGAAATGATGCAGATTTTGACATTCACGAGGATTCAGTTCGTGGGGGATTTGTCAGCACGATTTGGGAAAATGATTTGGCACGTGTTTTGGGGCCCCTACCAAAAAAAAGTTTTCAAAAATACTAGCAAAAAGACTGAACGAGAAAACCAAACTTGAAAAAGGGAGTAAAGGAAATCATATTTTTCAACCAAAAAAGAAACTTTTCCCGGCAGTATTTTTCAAAGTGCCAGGGGTTTTTTGTGTTTTTGCCAAAACTTTCCCTTTTTTTAAACCAAGGGAATTTGGGCCCTTTAAATCTACAACCCCAAAAAAAATGGCGATTTTTTTTATTGTAGCTCAAAGCGGAGCTTGAAGTTTTTCCTTTCTACAAAATGGCAATTTTGTTTGGGGGAAATTCCCTAGGGGGCATTGGGTCTGTCTTGGGGGTGAAAAATATGAGTGTTTTAAAAGAGGGGGTCTTGAGTTTTTTGGGCAATATGACAAACAAAATTTAAATTCTCTGTTTTTGATTTTAAAAGGGTGCCCCCTTTCTTTTTGGTCAACAAGGGTGGATAAAAAAAGTATCCCTGCTTTCTCTGTATGGGGGGAAAAGCAGACCCTCGGGGAAAAAGCTTTGGGTTTTTCAGACGAATTGGCCCGGGAGATCTGATCTTAAACCGGGAAAATTCCTAACATTTGTACATGACCACTTGTTGACAAAAAGAAAATAATTTTCCCACCTCGCACAAAAAAATTTGGTCTCATAAAACAATTTGAAAAAGGGCATTGCCCAACTGTTTGGCGACTTTTTTGAAGTACATCATTTTTGGCTTTTCCCTTGGACGGGCAATTGAAAAATCAAGGCCGTGTTTTGATGGTCCAAAAAATTCGACAGCCCCATCAAAGATGAACTTTTCAACGGTCTATTCAGCCCTTGAAAAAAAATGCTTGGCTTCATTCAAAAACGTCGTCAAAAAATTTTCTTGGAAATAAAACGTGAAATAATTACCAGAAATTGTTCGAAACTTTTGGAGACCCTCAAAGCGCTTGGTTGCAACATGATTTTTAAAGAAACATTTTTTCCCATCCATCTTGCCAATTTTCCCGGGAAAAATTTTGGTGCTGCTAGCGACGAGAAAGGGTTAAAACGATTTCACCAAGATTTAAAGGGTTTTATGGAAAACGTTACCGGGTAGAGGGGGATTTTCCCTTAAATTTAAAATGGCTAAAAAAAAAACCCCCCAAAATTTTTTTTTTTTTGGAGCATCAAACGCGATGGGCCCTCAATTTTGGAACACTCCAGCCCAAAGCTACAAACGTAAATTTTTCCCTTTAACCCCCTGCACACAATTATAGCCTTACCTTTCTAAAAAAAAATGAAAATGTTAAAAAACATTCTATTCATGCCTATTTCTTTCTTTTTTTAAATTGTATTTAACATTTGCAATTTTTTATAAAATAAACTGTTATGTTAGGGTACAGTATTTTTCATTTTTTTTTAAAAAAAACGAAAGTCCAAACATTTTCCAAAAACTTGACGTGATAGAAAAAAACGGAAAATCAGTTTTTGGTTTCCCAGCACCCAAAAAATTACTTAATAAAAAGTGTCGACCTAACTCAAAAAAAATTTTTTTCCCCAGGGGTAAATAAAAAGGCGAAAGTGTGTGTTTGGTGTGTCGGGCTGTCTTCTGTCTGTCCGCGATGGGTTTGCCGCCCCCTTTGGCGGAATCCCATCATATGTCACAGTTTTGGAATCAGGGTTTACCAGGGGAAAGGGGTTTTAAAAAACCCCACTTATAGGATAAATCCGATCTTTTTTTTTTTTTTTTTTTTTTTTAAAAGTAGAATTAGCGAAAAATGAAAAAAAAAAATTTGGGTTTTCGAGAATTGGGGAAATTTTGGGAGGGTAGGGTGTTTGGGTTTAATAGGGGGTGAAGGGGTTGGGGTAAAGGGGTAAGGGGTTGGGGGGTTGATGGGTAAAGTGAATGGGTGGGGGGGATGGGGGAGGGTTTGGGGGAATAGAGGGGGGGGTTGATGGGTAATGGGTGAGTGAAGGGTGGGGGTGGTGATGGGAAAAGGGGTGAGTAAAGGGGTTTGGGGGGGTTGTGGAATGGGTGAGTAAATAGGGGGGGGGTGTGGGAAAGGGGGAGTGAAGGGGTTGGGGGGGTGAGGGAAAGGGGTTGGCGTTAAAAAATACATTTCTACACCCTTTGTTTTCCCAGGAAAGTTTGGGAAGGGGGCTTTTTGGAGATCTGTGTCTGGGGGGCCCTTTGGGCCCACCAAACACAGGTGGGGGGCCCAAAAGGCCCCCCCAATGCCCTCCGCAGGGCTACCCAAAAAATTTCCGCCCGGAGGGGGGCTTTGGGGGGGGGGCTATTTAAAACAATAAAAATTGAAGGTAAAGAAAAAAAAAATATTCCCTTTAGGTGTAGATATTTTTCACATCGGGACGTATCTTATACCAACATAATCAAAAAGCGTGTAGTTTCCCAGGAACCGTCCCTTAAAAAAAAGGGGTAACTTGATAAAAAGCATGCACAAAGGATTTAAAAAAAACAAAATGTGGGGAATGTTAAACCCGCTACTTTATTTAGCCGTCATTTTTCATATAATTGATATATTTTGCAGTTTTTTTGCTAAAAAAGATACAAAATTTTTTTTCGGGAAAGACGATGGGGGCCCCCAATTTTTTTTTCTTAATATAAAAGTGTTTGTGTCAGGAAACGGGTTTGGGGGAGAAAAATTTTTGTGAAGCCAGATGGTCGCATCACTGGGTTGCGGGCCGCCCAACTCCCCCACAATCCAGGGGGTTGGGGGGACTCGCTCTTTTGGGTATAAAACTTTGTGATGTACTTATTTTCCAAATTATTATGTAAAAAGACGCAGAATGAAATACCAATAAAAACATAAAAGGTTTGATAAAAATTAAAAAATAATAAAAACTGAAGATTTAAAAATCCACCGAGAGTATCGAGGGGCCCGAAAAAATCAACTAAAAAAGACTACAGACTTTTTATTTTTTTTTTTCCCATAAACGACTTGATAGGGGGGTTTTTAACAGTGTATCAGCAATTTTTGCTGATGTCCAAATGATAGGTAGGATTTTTAAATTTTCACAGTCTGATAAAAGCGGTTAGCGGGGAGACTTAAAAGAATATAATAAAACATAAGAAAAAAAGGGAAAGGGCTACAAGAGGTCGTAAACCTACACGTGATAGTTCCTTTTAACCAGTCACACGGACCTTTTCCCGGGCATCTTATGATATTTTTTCTCCCTTTGACGCCTGATACGGGCATCTTTTGGTACCCAAACGGGGAGCCCGCGCAGGGTTCTTTTTCCAGTGAGGGTTAACGTCGAAAAATTTCTGAAATTTGTCCCATAATTGGACTTTTCCGTACAATATACGTTTGCATTTTTGAGAATGGGTACACAAAAATACAAAATTTTACTAAAAAATTAAAATTTTTTCATTATTAAATCATAAAAAAACTTCATTGAACACAAAAAAAATTTGGGCGTGTCCTTCGGCGAAAATCGGGGAGAAAGGGGGACCGAGTTTTTTTGTTTTTTTTTTTGGTCGCTTTTGGATGATTTTGGGGCTTGAACCAAAGATAATAGTATCCTAGAGTTGGACCGTTTTCTTTCTGCTTTGGGAAAGCAGATTGTGAGAGAGTATTTAGTAAGGGTTTAACCTTTCCAAAACAAAGGGAAGAAAAAGATTTCTGACGGGAAAATACCCGGTCCCCCTTCTAGCAGCGCAGTTTTGTAAGGGGGAAAAATGAATTTGTTACTTTTTATTCCTACAAAGATATGATAAAATCGTCACAAATGAAACACTAAATTTAAACCCCAACGTCAGGGGATGAAAGGGAAAAATAACGGGGAAAGGGAAAATTTTGACGGGAAAAAGTTTTTCTAAAACATAAATTTTAGGCTGCGCGGTTTTTTTCCCCATTTGAAACGGGTTAAAAATTTTGTTATTTTTACTTGATTTAGGAAAACAATAAGGGTTTTTAAATGGGTTTTTTTATGGTTATCAAAAAAATGTGAAGAAGGAAGGACCTTTATAAAATAGTGGGATACAATGTACATTTAAAATTCAAACCCGCTTTACCCCCCCCCCCCCCCCCCCGTCGGGGCATTTTTTTCCCAAAAGGATAAAATTTCCCTTTTTTAAAAGTTTTAAATAATGATTGGCGTTTGGGCCCCCAGTCGTCAGGTAGTCAGTGGGGGGTCAATAGGGACTTTAAAAGAGGCTGGATAAATTTATGGATGGGGGAAGAAAGGTGGATTTAGGGAGTGTTTTAAATTAAAAGGAACTACCCCGTGTAGGTCTCACGACCTTTTTGTAGCTTTCCCTTTTTTTCTTTTGTTCTTATGACAGGGGGTTTAAAGGGATGACAAGACTCACATGAGATCTGAACCGGTTTCTTGTTTAAAATATGAAATTTGCCAAAAGGGCCCCACTAAAATTTCCTCTTCCCGAAAAAAGTTGGGAAAACATTTTTTGGGGTAAATTTTTAAAACGATTTTGTCCCCTGTTCGAAAAATAATAATTAAAAATCCGCAAAGTGAGTTTGCATGCAAAATTTTTTGCAGTTGGTTTTTATTAAAAATTTGTAAAACCAACTTTTGCCAGTTTTAATATTCTCCTAAAATTAGGCATGTATTTAAAAAACTTTCAGTAAACCCTACATTTCCCTTTTTTTTTACCTTCAAACCACAAAAAATGAATGAATATCATCAAACCCGGTTTTTCTTACAATGAATGGATACTTAATGCGCCCCGTACTGAAATTTATAGTGAAAGCTGTTTACAATGTCTGTAACTTGTTTTTTTTTAAAGTTTTTTACGTGTGGGCCTTCTTTCAGCCCTTTAAAAAGCAAGCCATATAAAAAAGTCTGCCAAAGTCCGACCTGAAATTAATTCCCCTCCCCGTCATGACGTCACCGCGAGTCCCAGTGGCAGGACTGCCATTCCGGGATGTATCCAAAAATGTATCTTTTCAGCATCTAATGGGTTTTGCTAAAGTATTACGATATTTTTGGAGTAGGCAAAAAAAAAAAAACTTTTTTTCTACGACATCCATCAGCGAAAAAAGTATTTGGGGGTGGGAGTGAGAAACTTTGAAAATTTGGGCGTTGTTTTTTGGGGTTTAAAAAACTTGGTCACTTCGTATCTCAATGAAATGAGACTGCAGTTTTAAGGGTTCCCTTTTTTTTCAAAATCATGAAAAAAACGGCCCAATTTAAAGACGACTTTTACCCAGGGAGCCAAAAACCCCATTTTTTTTTCCAAAATTCCCTCCCGGGTACTGTAAAAGGTTGGCTTATGCAAATCACATTTTTCCCGGGGTCTAGGGAAAATTTTTAGAGGGCCAAACCCCGGGAAAAAAAACTGCTGGAAATTTTGGGAGGTCCCAAAAAATAATATAACCCCCTAAGTTCGAAAATCGTAACTTTTGTCCCTATACACTTTATCTACTACGTTTTTTTAATGCAAAAGATTGCTCTCAATTCTGTTTTTTAAATACAAACTAAAGTAAATTATTGGGATTTTGGGATTTTGTTACTTGGTTTTGAAAAAATAATCATATAAATTTGAAATCAAAAAAATTTTTATTTTAGTTTACGGGAGTCCAAAAAAAACAATTTAAAACCTTTTCATTTCGATTAATTTTTATCTGTGACAGTTATGCTTATGAGAAAAGCAACAAATTAATGGTTGTAACAACCCTTAATAAATCTCATTTAAAAAAAATGGCAAATGAATTTTAATCTGTCACATGGGAAAAGATCATGTACTTAAAGTCAATATCAGGCCCCTGCTGTCTGCAAACCAGTGTAACAAAGCCCCCTTTTTACGACTAAAATATTTTTTCGATCCCCGGCAACGGCAACCCTGTTTTCAAGGGAAAGCCTTTTTGCTGCAGGAAAAAGTTTCTGTTGCAGCCTTTTCCCGACAAAACCCCACAGAAAAATTCTTGGGGGGCCTCTTCCATGGCGACATTTCCCGGAACCGGGACGGAAACCCCAAGGGGAATTTAGGCGTTCCAATTGCGCACGAAAACCTGGGTCCGGGGGACGCGCGTAGTGACAAAACAAAACCCTTGAACTTTTTTTTACCCCCCATTCGAGGGGCGGTGCCCCGGGTAGAGTTTTTTAGTTTTATAACCCAAAAAATGGCCCCCCTTGGGCACTATTTCTCTTATCGTGAAGGGTTTTTCCGCATGCACGGTCCCTAGAGGATGTCAGACAGGGCCCACAAGGGCACTGGTGGAGGAAAACGGTCCCCCGCTCTTAAACTTGATATGATCCCCCCCACATCACAGCTGAGTTTTCCACTTTTTAATGTCCCCCCCCCCCCCTCTCTCCTTTTTTCTCTCCTTTTTTCTCTCATCTTCTCTCCTTCCTTTCCCCTCCCCTCTCTCTCCCCTCTCTCTCTCGTTCTCTCTCTTCCCCTCCTCTCTCCCCTCTCTCCTTCCCCTCTCTCTCTCTCTCTCTCTCTCTCTCTCTCAGCTCTCCCCTCTCTCTTCTCTCTCTCTCTCTCTCTCTCCTCTCTCTCTTTTCCTCTCCTTCCGAAAAGGAAGGAAAGGGGAGAGAAGGGGAAAAAGTCAGAAATCCTTCTCTCCCCTTTTTTTTTTTCTCTCTCACTTCCCCCTTTCCCCCCACTGAGTTTTTTTTTGTAAAAAAAAAAAAACGGGGGTTTTTTCGTTCCATTTGGGACACGCAACCCCCGGGAAACCCGGGAACTGAAACCCCCCTGAAAATGAAAAAACTGGGTTCCCCGGAATTGGGGGGACAAAAGGAAGAGGGGCCCTTTTGGGCATTTGATCTGGCCATGCTTTTTAAGTGGTGGAACTGGCAAAAGCTTGTTTTCTACTAGTGACCACCAAAAAATTTTAAATGGTTTTCCCAAAAATTTTTTTGTGGGATATGCGCTGTTTTGTCAAAATTGTAGCCCCGTGCTGCCCCCTTTCAAAATGCAAAAATAAAAGCCCTCTTCAGTTGGGGGTAAAAAGTTTCAAAAATGTGGACTTATTGGTTTTTAAGAATTTTTTTAAATCTTAAAAATCTCCCGTGCCGAGCCTTTTTAAAATCATCATCCTTCTTTGGGTTTCACCGCACCCGCAGTTCTCTGGCTTTCTGGATGACGTTGTCGTTTAAAGGTGCCTTTTAGAATTCACATCTGCTTTTCCAAAATCCTCAAAGCTGGAAATTTTTACCTCTTTGCTGCACCTCAGCCCTGTCTTTTTAAATGGTTTAAGAAAGGGAAACTGGTGATGCCAAAGCCCACTCAGGCGTGTTATGAAAGGGGAATGGAACCCGCCCCTGTGCTGGGCCCAAAATACTTCCCTCCCGATGGATCGAGAGGGAGCTGGGTTTTTATGGTGCCACCCACATTTTTAGGCAGTTCTTTAAAGGGGTGAGAAATATATAAAACACATTAAAAGATGACCTCTGTGTCATTTGCATAAATGACTACACGTTTTAGATCCCCTTTCCCGAAAGCTTTAAAGAAAATGTATATAAAAATTTTTGGTGTCTGGTTCAACGGGGTGGACGCACTCTGGGAACTTCATTTTACTGTCCTTCAAATGTAAACCTTTTTTAGAAAACAACACTTTCTGTTACGTTTTTTGAAACCCCACCTGGTATTAAAGGGAATTTTTGAAACCCAATGGGTGATTTCAGCTCTTCATCCTGGGTCCATTTCATTCACAAAAAGTTCAAAAGTGCTTCTTTTTGGGAAAAAATTGGGGAAAAAAACTTGTGGAGCAGGAGCCAAAGTTTTTTTCCTTTACTTCAAAGACTTTTTTTTTTTTTCTGCCCTTTGGGATACCCGTGTTGGTGTTTTTGAAGCTTTGAGGGTTGGGCTGTGTCATATGGTCACGCAGAAATGGGTACTGGCTGTCCCTTCAGGAAAATCAAATTTAGGGATGTTGTGAAGGTATCTCTTTGCAATTGCTTTCCCAAAAGTCTCACCTTTAGGAAAGAAAACCCCTGGGGTCCCGCAAACATAGCACTACAAAAAACAGCTGTTTTGAGTTTATCCTGTGGGAGATTTGAAAATGTGGTCAAACCCGGGTTTCCTCCTTCAAAGCTTTAATCAATGGGGGGACTTGGTTCCCCTGCTCTCAAACGACCCCCTTTTCATTTAACATGAAAGGAGGAAACTTGCTGCATTCCTGCTTTTCCTATAAAGGTTTTATGATTCAAATTCACCTCCACTGGCAGCTAGTTGCGTCAGGCGTAGCAGAAACAGTCACCTCATCACTCTTTCCATGGTTTAAAAGAAGGATTTTTTGACTTTTTTGGGAGTGACATTTTGGGTGTGGAAAAGTCCCCCTTTACTTTTTCTTACCACTTTTGGTTTTCTTTTTCTGACATCTAAAAGAATCAGCAAGTTTTTTCAGCGTAAGCTCAAAAAGCATTGACCACAAGCACACATTTCACACCTAAAACCTGAAAAAAAACTTTAAAATTTTCTGAATCTCATTGCAGAGAACATCCCCTACTTTTGTCCGAGTTTTGTGCCGGTGTGGCTGGGATTCTCGATTTTTTTTTTTTTGGGCCGGTTTAAAAATTTTTTCCCGCAACTTTTTTAGAAGGGTTTGGGTCCTCCCAGATCATGAAACCTAGGTATATGTAGATTGGGTTTTTTTAGGGGCCCAAACCTTTTTCAAAACGGGCCCGGGGCCGACTTTTCACTTTGGGTCCTTTTGGGATTTTTTCTGATAATGAATTAAAAACCCTTTTGCTTTGAGCGTTTTTCTTCCTCACAAGCTTTTCCCCCCCTTTGGGAAAACACTCCGTCCTGACTCGGGCGGTGTGGGGGACCTCACACTCTCCCAAAATTTACGTCACGGCCTTTTACAAAACTCAGAAAAAACACTCACGACACCCTCTGCAAAGACATAAGTGCCTTAAAATTCTTACCTTTAAAGCATAGCATTGATCCTGAGAAAGTGATCATTTTTTGTGGGACTTTTGAGAGAGAAGAGAGGAAAAAGGGAGAGAGAGAGAGAGAGAGAGAGAGAGAGGGGAGAGGGAGAGAGAGAGGAGAAGGGAAAAGAGGAAGAGAGAGAGAGGAGAGAGAGAGAGAGAGAGAGAGAGAGAGAGAGAGAGGAGAGAGAGAGAGAAGAGAGAGAGAAGAGGGAGAGAGAGAAGAGAAGAGAGAGAGAGAGAGGGGGAGAGAGAGAGAGAAAAGAGAGAGAGAGAGGGGAAGAGAAGCGAGAGAGAAAGGGGAGGAGAGGAGAAGAGGAAAAGGGGAGAGAAGAGAGAGAGAGAGAGAGAGAGAGGAGAGAGAAAAGAGAAGAGAGAGAGGGGAGAGAGAGAGGAAAAGGGGAGGAGAAGAGGAGAGAGGAGTTCAGCTAGCACACAAGCTGGGGACGAGACCCTTTTCTTTGTACCGGCCCGTTTCCCCTGTAGCGGGACAACAAAAGGTTTTATTTCCCACCCCGACAGCATCCTCATACCGCCACATCGGCCCGTTTAAAAGATGGGGCCCCCTCCTTAAAACCCTGCGGCCATGGCCCTTTACACTGTGCTGTCTTCGGATGTAAATATGGAAAATATGAGAGGGAAGGACAAAGAGCCGGATGCATAAATTCCCCTATTCTGGAAAAAGGGATTTCGATTTTTCCCCTTGAACACATCAAATTTTGGGTTACGGCTACGTAAAGTAAAATGTATATTTGTGAAATACTAACTTTGTGTGGGGAAAACAAACAAAAATGAAGGGTTAAAATTTTCCGATTAAAAAAATGGGTTTTATTTTTGTACGAAAAACTTTTTTTTTGGATATCCGTACGATTACGTTAGTTGAGAATCGTACACGAAAATCAATTGACTAAAAATTAAATTCATTATTAAATCATACAAAACTATCATTGAACAAAAAAAATTGGTCTTGTCAACTTCGGCGAGAAATCGGGGGAGAAGAGACCGAGTTTTAGTTTTTTTTTTGGGTCCTTTTGGATGATTTGGACTTGAACCAAAGAAAATAGTATCCTAGATTTTGGACCGTTGCTTGCTGCTTTGGAACGCAGATTGTGAGAGAGTATTTAGTAAGGTTAACCTTACCAAAACAAGGTAAGAAACAGATTTCTGACGGGAACCATACACGGCCTCTTCTAGCGGCAGTGTGTAAGGGAAACATAAATTTTTGTGTTACTTTCTTTCCCTACAGATATTTTGATAAGTCGATCACAAATGCACACTATGAAAGCCCAGCTGTCAGGGGATGAACGGAAGAAAAACAAAGGGAAAATTATGACGGAAAATGTTGCTAAAACATAAATTTAATAGGCTGCGCGTGTTTTACTATAGAAACGGGGTTTAAAAATGATGTTATTTTTACTTGATTTGGGAATACAAGTAAGGTTTTGAGGGGTTTATTTTGGTTATCAAGGAAATGTAAAGAAGGAAGGAAAATTTAAAAGATAGGGGTATACAATGTCATTTAAATTCAAACCCGCGTAAACCCCCCCCCCCCCCCCCCCCCCCCTCTTGGACAGTTTTTCCAATGGATAAATTTCCGTTTTAATAGTTTAAAATAATGATTGGCGTGGACTCAGTCGTCGGGTAGTCAGTGGGGAGTCATAGGGAGCTTTAAAAGGGAGGCTGGAAAAATTCATGGATGGGGATGAAAGGTGGATGTAGGTAGTGTTAAGTAACAGGAACTACCTCGTGTAGGTCTAACGACCTCTTGTAGCTTCCTTATTTTCTTTTGTTCTTATGACAGGAGGTTGTAGGTATGACAAGACTCACATGAGATCTGAACCGGTTTCTTGTGAATATATGAATTCGCCAAAAGCCACTACAACTTTTCCCCCTTGCTGAAATTTGGAAGAACATTTATCTGTGGTAAATTTCTAATCGATTTTGTCCATGTTCGAAACATAATAATTAAAAGTCCTGCATGTGAGTTGCATGCATATTATTGCAGTTGGTGTTTATTAGTATTTGTAAAACCAACTTTATGCATCAGTTTCAATATTCTCCTGATAAATTAGGCATGTATTAAAACAGCTTTCAGTAAACATACATTCCTTCTTTTTACATTCATCCACATAAATGAATGAATATCATCAACCCGGTTATCTTACAATGAAATGGATACTTAATGCGCTGTACTGATTTGATAGTGAGAAGCTGTTTACAATGTCTGTAACTTGTTTTAGTTTAATGTGTGTTACGTGTGTCCTTACTTTCAGCACTTAAGAAGCAAAGCCATATAAACAAGTCTGCCAAAGTCCGACCTGAAATTAATTCTCTCGCGTCATGACGTCACCGCGAGTCCACAGTAGGCAGGAGCTGCCATTCGGCATGTATCATAATGTATCTTACAGCATCTAATGGTTAGCTAAAGTATTACAGATATTTTTGGAGTAGGCAAAAAAAAAAAATCTTTCTTCTACGACATCCATCAGCGAATAAAGTAGTGGTGGTGATGAGTGAGAAACATTTGAAATTAGAGGCGTTGTTTGTGTGTAAAAAGCTTGGTCAGCTTCGTATCTCAATGAAATGATGACTGCAGTTAAGTTCTTTTGTTCAAAATCATGTATAAACGGCCTAATAATGACGACTTTTACCCAGGGAGCCAAACCCGATTTTTTCCAAAATTCGTCCAGGTGTACTGTAAAAGGTTGGCTTATGCAAATCACATTTACAGGTGTCTAGGAACATGTTTTAGAGGGCCAACCCCGGGAAAAAGCTGCTGGAAAATTTTGGGAGGTCAAAAACTAATATAACCCCATAAGTTCGAAAATCGTAGCTTTTGTCCCTATACACTTTATCTACTCACGTTTTCAATGCAAAAGATTGCTCTCAATTCTGTTTTAACTACAAACTAATGTAAATTATTGGCATATTTGGTATTTAGTTACTTAGGTCTTGACAAATAATCATATAATTAGAAATCAAACATTTTTATTCTAGTTTACGTAGTCAAATAAACATCTTAAGTAAACATTACATTTCGATATAATGATTATCTGTGACAGTTATGCTTATGAGAAAAGCAACAAAATTAATGGTTGTACAACACTTAATAAATCTCATTTAAATAATGGCAGAATGATTATAATACTGTCACATGGAATAGATCATGTACATTAACTGTCAATATCAGAGCCACTGCTGTCTGCATCCAGTGTAACAATGCACTTTATACGACTACATATTCTTTCTGATCCCTGGCAACGGCAACCAATGTAGCAAGGAATGCCTTTTTTGCTGCAGGAATAGTTTCTGTTGCAGCCTTTCAGACAACCACACGAGATATTCTTGAGGCCTCTTCCATGTGCGACATTTCAGGAACCAGTTCACGGAACCCAAGAATTCAGGCGTTCCAATTGCGCACGAAAACCTGGGTCCGAGGCGACGCGCGTAGTGACAAAGCAAAACCCTTGAACTTTCTCTACCCACATTGCGAGGTCGGTAGCCTGGGTAGAGTTTTCAGTTCATAACAAACAATGGCCGCCTTGGGCACTATTTCTCTTATCGTGAAGGGTTTTCCGCATGCACGAGTCGTAGAGGATGTCAGACAGGCCTACAAGGGGCACTGGTGGAGGAAAGCGGTCCCTCGATCTTAAACTTGATATGATCCCTCCACATCACAGCTGAGTTACCACTTTTAATGTCCCCCCCCCCTCTCTCTCCTTTTCTCTCCTTTATCTCTCATCTCTCTCCTTCCTTTCTCTCTCTCTCTCTTCTCCTCTCTCTCTCTTCTCTCTCGTCTCTCTCTCTCTCTCTCTCTCTCTCTCTCTCTCTCTCTCTCTCTCTCTCTCTCTCTCTCTCTCTCTCTCTCTCTCTCCTCTCTCTCTCTCTCTCTCTCCTTCCGAAAAGGAAGGAAGGAGAGAGAGAGAGAGTCAGAAAGATCCTTCTCTCTCTTTTTTTTTTCTCTCTCTCACTTCCTCTTGCCTCGCCAGCTGAGTTTGTTTGTAAATAAAAAAACGGGGTTTTTGCGTTCCATTTGTGACACGCGAACCCAGAACCAGGAACTGAACCCAACCCTGAACTGAAAGAACTGGTTCCTGGAACTTGGGCACAAATGGAAGAGGCCTTTGGACATTTGATCTGGCCATGCTGTTAATGTGGATGGAACTGGCAAAAGCTTGTTTTCTACTAGTGACCAGCCAAAATTAGTAAATGGTTCCAAATTTGGTTGTGGGATATGCGCTGTTTTGTCAAGTATTGTAGCCAGTGCTGCCCGTTTCACATGCAACATAAATGCGTCTTCAGTTGGGGGTAGAAGTTTCAAAAGTGTGGACTTATTGTTTAAGAATTTATGTACTCTTAAAAGTCTCCCAGTGCAGAGCCTTTAAAGTCATCATCCTTCTTTGTATACACAGCTACCAGCAGTTCTCTGGCTTGCTGGATGACGTCTGTCGTTACGGTGCCTTGAGAATTCACATCTGCTTCTCCAAAGTCCTCAAGAGCTGGAATTTCTACCTCTTTGCTGCACCTCAGCCATGTCTTTTTACTGGTGAAGAAAGGGAAGCTGGTGATGCCACGCCCACTCAGGCTGTGGATGAAGGGAAGGGATCTGCACTGTGCTGGGCCCAAACTACTTGCCATCTGATGGATCGAGAGGTAGCTGGATTGTATGGTGCGCACCCACATTTCAGGCAGTTCTTTAAGGAGTGTAGAAGTATAGTACACACATGAAACGATGACATCTGTGTCATTTGCATAAATGACTACACGTTCAGATCCCTCTTTCTGAAAGCTGTAGATGAAATGTAGTATAATTTCTGGTGTCTGCTTCATACTGAGTGGACTGCAGCTCTGCAACTTCATTCACTGTACCTTCACTGTACCTTTTGAGACCACAACACTTTCTGTTACGTTCTTGAAGCCACCACCTAGGTATAGGCATGTTGAACCTAATGATGATTTCAGCTCTTCATCCTGGCTCCATTTCATGCACAAAAAGTTCAAAAGTGCTTCTTTGTTGGCAGAAATTGGGAAAAAATCTTGTGGAGCAGGAGCAATGTATTGTTCACTGACTTCAAAGACTTTTGCTTTTTCTGACTTGGCATACCTGTGTTGGTGTTGTGAAGCTTTGAGATTGTCTGTGTCATATCGGTCACAGCAGAAATGGATACTGGCTGTCCCTTCAGGAATATCATTCAGCATGTTGTGAAGGTATCTCTTTGCAATTGCTTCAAATGTCTCACCTTTATGGAATGACCACTGGCGTACTGCAAACATAGCATCTACAACTACAGCTGTTTTGAGTTTATCCTGTGGGAGATGAGAAACTGTGGTCACCTGGGTTTCCTCCTTCAATGCTTTAATCAATGTGGACTTGGTTCCACCTGCTCTCATCGACCCATTTTCATTGAACAGTGATGGAGGAAACTTGCTGCATTCATGCTTGCCTATAAAGTTGATGATGTCAACTTCACCTCCACTGGCAGCTAGTTGCGTCAGGCGTAGCAGAGCAGTCACCTCATCACTCTTTCCAGTGGTAATAGAAGGATTTTTTGACTTTTTGGTAGTGACATTTTGGGTGTGGAATGTCTTCAGCTTTACTTACCACTTTGGTTTGCTTTTGCTGACATCTAATAGAATCAGCAAGTTTTTTCAGCGTAAGCTCAATGCATTGACCACGAAGCACACATGCACACCTAGAAACACTGAAAAATACTAGAAATACATGCTCTGAATCATCATTGCAGAGAACATCACTACTAAGGTCCGAGTTAGTGCCGGTGTGGCTGGAATTCTCGATTTTTTTGTTTTTGGGCCGGTAAAAATTTCCAGCAACTTTTTCAGAAGGTTGGCTCTCTAGATCATGATCCTAGGTATATGTAGATTGGGTTTTTGTAGGCCAACCTTTTACAGCACGCCGGGACCGACTTTTCACTTGGCTCCTTGGGTATTTATCTGATAATGAATTATAAGCACTTTTGCTTTGAGCGTTATCTTCCCTCAGCAAGCTTTTCCGCGTTTGAAATCACTCAGTCTCTGACTGACGGTCGGTGTGGCGGGACCTCACACTCTCTACGTCACGTCACGGCTCTACACACTCAGACACACTCACGACACACTCTGCATGACATAAGTGCCTTAACTTCTTACCTTAATGCATAGCATTAGATCCGTGAGAATGTGATCAGTATTGTGTACTTTTGAGAGAGAGAGAGAGAGGGGAGAGGAGGAGAGAGAGAGAGAGAGAGAGAGGGGAGAGAGAGAGAGAGAGAGAGAGAGAGAGAGAGAGAGAGAGAGAGAGAGAGAGAGAGAGAGAGAGAGAGAGGAGAGAGAGAGAGAGAGAGAGGAGAGAGAGAGAGAGAGAGAGAGAGAGAGAGAGAGAGAGAGAGAGAGAGAGAGAGAGGAGAGAGAGAGAGAGGAGAGAGAGAGAGAGAGAGAGAGAGAGAGAGAGAGAGAGGGGAGAGAGAGAGGGAGAGAGAGAGAGGAGAGAGAGAGAGAGGGAGAGAGGAGAGAGAGAGAGAGAGAAAAGAGAGAGGAGAGAGAGAGAGAGAGGAGAGAGAGAGAGAGGAGAGAGAAGAGAGAGAGAGAGAGAGAGAGAGAGTTCTAGCTAGCACACAAGCTGGGGACGAGACCCTTTGCTTGTACCGCTGTTGCCGCTGTAGCGGGACAAGCAAAGTTCATTTCCCACCTGACATGCATCCTCATACCGCCACATCGGCTGTAACAGATGGTCGCTCCTTAACCATGCGGCCATGCCTTCACACTGTGCTGTCTTCGGATGTAAATATGAGAAATATATGAGAGCAAGAGGACAAAGAGCCGGATGCATATTCCGTATTCTGGAACAGTATGTCGAGTTTACTCTTGAACACATCAAGTTAGGTTACGGCTACGTAAGAGGTAACATGTACATATTTGTGAAATACTAACTTTGTGTGGGAATCACAATGAGGGTATTTTCGAGAATATCCTATGGTAAGTTATGGAGTTACAGCCATGCGTCTTCACAGAGTTGGAAGAATAGGGGAGCGGAACAGGGCTTAAGAGCCCTAGTAGGGAAGACAGTGGGAGGGGCGACTCGCGCTGACGTCACGGAATCAACTCAGCTCCGCCCCCTGGGCAGACCTGTGTATATATATGGCTTTGTCAAGAAGATGCATGCCAACTTTTTTCTTATTGGCTCAACGTTTTATGCAAGAAGATAAGAAGATTGTTTAGCGTGCCGCCCTAGTGCCGCTAACTGAAGAAAGAAGAAAAGAAGAAAGAAGACGAAGAAGAAAGAAGAAAGAAAACATCTACTCTACTCAACGCTATATTGCCTTACCACCTGCCTCACCACCCTTCCTGTGCCACACCCTGCACATTAGCCCCCCACCCCTAAAGGGGTGGCGCCAGCCTTCCGTTAGATTAAAAATTCAATACCGCCATTGTGATACTGTGCTTCTCTCGCTCGTAAAAGTAACTGCATTGGCAGTCCCCACGGCCCAGGGATAGAAACCCGCTGCTGTCGGACGTGCCTTGATGCGTTACTCCCCGTCGCCTTACCTCGTCTTCTTTCCTCCCTCCTACTGTCTCGAGAAAGTCCACTAGCTAATTTCCTGCCGTTCCCGAAGGTATATCCACGAAGGAGCCCCGCAGACTTTCCCAGGGGTAGCGGATAGCTAGTGGTCCCTTCATTTATTCTACCCCTAATACTCACCTATCTCCTCACATGCTTCTGGCACCATGACGTCCCACAACCACCTCCCCCCTCTACACTCGCCTCCTCCAAATCTCACACTTCGCTATACCTTTGACTCCACTACACCACCTGCAGACCTAAGCACAGCCTTCTTCAACATCACAGAGATCCCTCATGTCAGGTGCTTCTACTCCAAGAAGCAAATCATTGTTCGCCTAGCGGACACTGAAGACTACACCAACCACACTAACAAAACAAACACACGGAAACTCATGACAACAGGTTCCACTTGGTGGAATCCGTGCAAGCCCGGACTGCCAGAACCATCATGGCCTTCCGGGTCTGTCAAACACTCCACAGCCAACCAACACAAGCGCTTATTCAAGACATAAACACGCGCAACGAGGTAACCTCTACCTGATTCGCAGCTCGAAATTCCCTACCCTAAACATTCGCTGCTCACACCCAGACGAAGCCAAGGAACTCCTTCAGAGAGGCATTAGGGTAGGTTCCATAAAAATACCCTCCTACAACATTGAACCCGAACATTACAAACCCATACAGCAATGCCTAAAGTGCTACAAATTTGACCACCCCACATACCGCTGTAAAAACCACCCTAGTATGCTCCAAATGTGCCGCTCAAGGCCATATCCACACGCAATGCACGTCAGACGTTCACAAATGTCTCAATTGTGACGGAGCACATACTGCTGTCTCTTATAGCTGCCCCATCAAGAAACTCGCCACAAAAACACAAAACACCCCTGCACCCATCCCCACATCTAACCAACAGCCTCACATTCCTCAACCCCTTCCTACGCCCACGCGACAAGACCCTTCCCCCCCGCTCCTCAACATCACCTACCACCTCTCTTGCCCACACCCCAACCCATCCCATCTTTTCTCCTCTCCGAACCCATGCCCCTTGCCTCGTCCATCATGAGCGCCAAGGTTTTTGCCTGCTCAGCTGCTGCCAATACCCTCAGCAAAGGAGACATTAACATATATTGCAAAATGTTCCCAAAACTCCTAATAGATAACGGCTTACCAAACATTCACATCTCAGAGGCCGTTGTCTCACTTGCTCAGCGAGCCAATCTGACTCCACCCTCTGCCTCCAACACTGCAGTCCCGCCAGCCAATGACGCGATGGCATCAACTCCTTCCCACACCGCCACACCCTTCCTTACCAGTCCTTTGAATCCTTTCTCCCCCTCCACTTCCCAATCCCCCTCTCCTTCCCCTTCCCCCCAAACTTCCTCTATCCTACCCTCCCTTTCCCAACCCCCTATCCTAACCCAAACCTTCGTTCTCAAACACAGACCACTTCCTAACCTCACCCCGTCAAAATCCTCCTACACCACCACAATGGTTTCCACTAGGGTATCTATATGTAAGAGGGTAACGCCATTCATAGGCCCTATATGGGGCATTCCAGGACAGGTGGCCCACCAAAATGACAAATTAACACCTCACCAACTCTGATTTTGCTTAAATTTGGCACATGTTATGAGTGTTGCTGCCATATGCCTTGTGCAAAATTTGAGCACTCTAGGGTCAACGGGTCTCCTGTAAGAGGTCATCAAAATTTTGGCATGACCTCGAAAATGACCTAAAAGATCAAACTTCAAATGTCCCTAAAATCTTTATTTATAAACTTAGAGAGATGGTTTTAATATCTTTTTTACTCAGTATGAGTCTTTGAATCATTCTAGGTTTACAGAATTAACTTACATCAATAACTGAAAAAAGGGCACAAAATTTGAACTTTGACCTTGACCTGTGACCTTGAAGTTCACTCATGACAAAAAAAATCATTTAGTCAAAATTGAAGCTTTGTATGTTTACTTCAAAATAACATAAAAAATTGTGTCTTATTCTGCATAGGTAAGCCTGTACAGGTTCTCAAAGCCGACTTTTTTTTGTTTTTTTCATAAATAATGTGTTTTTCTAATTTTCTTCCAGATATATTTTGGTTTAAGTAGCTAATTACTAACCTAATGTGAATGTCAAAATGGTGAGAAAGGTATGTTGTGATCCCATGAAAAAACACAACAGTAAGATAATAAAAGCTCTCATTCCTGTGCCTAAAACATTATATAAATATTTGGGACTACAGGCAGGTCAAATTATTTGTAAAAATTGCCACCATAATCTTGTGGCTTTGAGAAAGAAATCTGGTTCTGCTTCTGCGGAGCCTGCAGAAGTTTCTTCAAGTTCTGAAGAAGCAAACATAGATGACAGTTGCACATCCAACAACGGTTCAGAAATGGATACATCAAAGGAATTCGCCCTGGACAGGCTGAATGTGACCCTGCCACTGTTTGACATCACTCCAGTTAAAACAAGTTAGATCATGACAAATATTTTCAAAGTTAATTTTCACCTTGTTTAGGTTGGGACAATAAACTAGTGCTCAGTACTTAGCTATGTACATACACTGAAACATACTTTTAAGAATACATAGATCTTCTCAGATGGCTGTGCAGGGCAATACAAAAACAAGTACAACTTTCTCTCTTTGTGTTACCATCAAACTGATTTTGGAATTGGGTGTGAATGGCACTTCTTCGCCACTTCACATGGAAAAAATGCCTGTGATGGCATTGGCGGCACTGTCAAAAGAGCAGTGGCAATGGCCAGCTTGAAAAGGCCTGTTGGCAACCAAATTCTGACTGCACAGGCCATGTTTTCTTTCCTTAATTAATTATTAATTGAATTAAAATGTTCTTTGCTTCTTCGGAAAATGTTGCAGAGGTTGCCAGTGAATTAGTTGAAAGGTATCAGGAAGCCCAAACAGTGAAGGGTACGCAACAATTCCACCGATTTGTTCCTCAGTGTGATCCTATTGGTGTGTTGAAAGTGTACAAATTGTCAGTTGGAGAGGGAAATAGCGTGAGTGTGAAGAAGAATGTGAAAGGTGAAGAGTTGGAGGTCTGTGAGGATAAAGAGTTGGTTGTTGGGATGTTTGTAGCTTGCATTTACATGGAGGAACTATGGTTTGCAATGATTGAGGAAATGTCAGAGGAGTTTGGTGATGCATTGATGATATTCTTGCACCCCAAAGGAAAGTCAGGGTCTCATGCATTTGTACAGTCTAAAGCTGACAAGTGTTGGGTGACCCATGAGAACGTTTTGCGGATCATGACAAACCCAAACCTGCAGGGAGCCAGGAGAATTCGTTATTGCTTCAAGCTTAATGAAATGGAAGAAGCTGAGCAGAATTTTTTGTCATTACAAAAATAAAACTTCAAAGGATTTGTAAACATGAATTATGACAAAATGTACCTACCTACAAATATATGATAACTTTATCTCATTAATTAATAAAATTTAATTATCCAAAAATCTCATTATATGGACCGTGGTGGTTGGGGAAAGAGGTAGGTTGGGTGCATTTGAGTTGGTTCCTCGTACCGCATCCTGGTAACACACATGATGAATTGAAAAATACTTTTAACAAATTTATTAATTTATTTTCATTTTATAATTTAATTTATGAGCTTACTATTTTACTAAACAATTTCATTCATTAGTTCAATCAATTGAATAAATGGTTCACTCTAACATAATTTTTCTTATTTATTTGTATTAATATTCATTATCTGTGGCTAAAACTCATTTTTCATAGCTAAATAGGTATATAAAAATAGAAAAACATGGTCCGAATATAGGCATAACATATTTCTGCCTGGCTTTGACAACCTGTACAGGCTTACCTATGTAGAATAAGACACAATTTTTTTGTTATTTTGAAGTAAACATACAAAGCTTCAATTTTGACTAAATGGTTTTTTTTGTCGCGAATGAATTTCAAGGTCACAGGTCAAGGTCAAAGTTCAAATTTTGTGCCCTTTTTTCAGTTATTGATGTAAGTTATTTCTGTAAACTTAGAATGATTCAGAGACTCATACTGAGTAAGAAAGATATTAAAACCATCTCTCTAAGTTTATAAATAAAGATTTTAGGGACATTTGAAGTTTGATCTTTTAGGTCATTTTCGAGGTCATGCCAAAATTTTGATGACCTCTTACAGGAGACCCGTTGACCCTAGAGTGCTCAAATTTTGCACAAGGCATATGGCAGCAACACTCATAACATGTGCCAAATTTAAGCAAAATCAGAGTTGGTGAGGTGTTACTCTCTGGGCCACCTGTCCTGGAATGCCCCCTATGTTAAACGCTACTGGGCGCCATCTCCATGCCAGAGACCTCAGTTATGCGCTCTGCACAAAGAGATGGGTCTTTGACATGGAAGCAGTAATAATTCCATGGAAAATGAGAGTAGTACTGCCTTAGGTCTTCCCACTTAGCTGAGTTGAAGTGCCAGAAGCACCTCCGCTTAGGTGGGTCCCGAGACGGTACCGGAGCGATAGGACAGGTTACAGAAATAAGATTGTGATCTGAGGAACCCAACGGAGAGAATAGTTTCACAGAGTAAGCAGAAGGGTTAGTAGTTAGGAAAAGATCAAGAATGTTGGGCGTGTCTCCAAGGCGGTCAGGAATACGGGTAGGGTGCTGCACCAGCTGCTCTAGGTCTTGGAGGATAGAACAGTTGTAGGCTTGTTCACCAGGTTGGTCAGTGAAAGAAGATGATAGCCAAAGCTGGTGGTGAGCATTGAAGTCTCCAAGAATGGAAATTTCTGCTAAAGGAAAATGTGATGAGATGTGCTCCACTTTTGATGTTAAATAGTCGAAGAATTTTACATAGTCAGAGGAGTTAGGTGAGATATATACAGCACAGATAAATTTAGTAAGAGAGTGACATTGAAGTCGAAGCCAGATGGTAGAAAATTCGGCAGATTCAAGGTCGTGGGCACGAGAGCAAGTGATGTCATTGCGCACATATACGCAACAGCCAGCTTTGGATTGAAAATGAGAATAGAGACAGTAAGAGGAGACAGAAAAAAGTCGGCTGTCAGTGCTCACAGCCAACTGAGTTTCGGTGAGGAAAAGAAGATGAGGTTTAGAGTAGGAATGATGATGTTCAACAGAGAGAAAGTGGCCCCAGTTTTTGTTTCTTCTTCAATATCAAATGGTGGTGTCAGAAAACTGGTTGGGAATAAGGTGTGTGAAGCCAGATGGTCGCCGCACTAGGCTGCGGGGCGCGGGCGTCACTCGTCCCACAATACAGCGGGATGCGGGACTCGCTCTCTACGCCTCGTGAGTGAGTGTAAATGTAATAGCTTCAATATCCTCCCATATCGAAGGTTACGCATCCACTGTATCATTTTAGTCATCCTTCTCTGCACTGATTGTAACAAGGCTATATCCATCCTGTAATACGGGGATGAAAACTACCGCATAGTCTAGGCGAGGTCTGACTAGAGCCAAATAAAGCTTTAGAATATAAACTCGGCACTTATACTTTGAACACTCGTGGTAATTAATCCGAAAAACATATTATCTCGATTTCTAGCATCAATACATTATTTCCTAGGACGGAGGTCTGAGCTTACCCGCACACCCAAGTCTTTCTCCCCTTTTGATCTTTTCAACGATACATTGCGTATAGTGTACTTATTACCAGGATTTTTTCTACCAACATTAAATACGCTAGACTTGTTAATATTAAATTCCATCTGCCACCTGACTACCCACACGTTTAACTTATTTTAGCTAAACAGGGAGGATAATTAAATAAGTTAAATAGGGAGAAAATCACAAATAGGGTGGTAAATGATCGGAATGGACTCAGTAATCAGGTAGTTAGTGCGGAGTCAATAGGGAGTTTTAATAGGAGGCTAGACAATTTCATGGATGGGGATGAAAGGTAGATGTAGGTGGTGTTCAGTAACAGGAACTACCACGTGTAGGTCTCACGACCTCCTGTAGCTTCCTTATTTTCTTATGTGCTCATGTTCTTAGTCTCCCTGCAAACCGTTTATATCTGACTTTGATCTAATAATCCTACCTATCTTAGTATCATCAGCAAATTTGCTGATATCACTGCTAATCCCACTATCTAAGACTAAGTCGTTGATGTAATAAATAATAGTAAGTCTGTAGTCTTTACGTAGTCTGATTTATTCGGCCGTAGAAACTCTCGGCCCATTTAATTTTTCAGTTTCATTATTTGTAATTTTTTTTCTCACCGTCACTGTTTGTATTGAGTTGTATTCATGTATTCATCGTCTTATTGCATAATGATGTGACTATAACCTCACCACAGAGTTATATATCTAGAGAGCGAGTCCCGCATCCCGGTGTATTGTGATGAGTGACGCCCGCAGCCTAGCGCGGCGACCATCTGGCTTCACACACCCTTAGTTCCAACCTGTTTTCAGACACCACCATTTGATATTGAAGAAGAAAACAAAACTAGGGCCACCATCGTCTTCCTGAGGAAATGCTGCATCATATTAGCATAAATCTGCAACAATAATATTAATTATACGAAATTGACGCCAAATAAAGTAGCGGATAAACATTTTCTCACATTTTTTCTTTCAACTCCTTAGTGCTCAGCTAATTATTTATCATCGTACCACTTTTTTAAGCACGGTGTTCATTAACCCCTTCACTGCGGCTGGTACAAATACGGTCTCTCAGCTATTTAAGGGTTCGCTGCGGCTGGTACATATATGGTTTCTGTATTTAAACTGCGCGCTCAATGATATTATGGGTAAATATTCGTTGTGATAGGCTTGTATGGCAACAGTGTCAAGTGTTGCGATATAATAGAACCTCTTTTTCTGCTTGCGTGAGTTAGTGTGACTAATAGCGCATTTTCGTGACGTTCACCGCCCTGGTTCAGTCCAGTCCGGACCGGGTCAGGGTGGACTGATGGTCGCGAAAATACATCGAGACTGGCCCCGTCCCATTCGTCGTTCCTATTGGCTGGGGGATCGAGTGGGCGGTACTGAACTGAACTGTGGAGGCGGCAGGCGTCCATCTTGTCAATATCCTTTTTGTCGTCCGCCTTTTAACCTGTGCTGAAGACTTTACAACTACCACGCCTGTGATACTTTAGTCTTATGGTCGGCCATCATGGTGTTTCATGTCTTATCAGCACCACGAGAAGCTCCTGGTCGCCTTCCCCGCTGACTGTAGTGCGCATGCGCCAGTTCTCCCCACACTGGTCCAAGGTGGTCCTGGTATGTGGGTCGGACCAGCCTGGACTGGGCTGAACCGTTCTAGACTGCCTCGCAAAAACTGTGACCGCCCGGGACTAGCCCAGTCCAGACCGGGCCAGAGCGGTCGCGAAAATACGCTATAATAAGGTCAAGCGGTACAGTACGACGTGTTGACGCTGCCGCGCCCTCTACTTCAATGGCGAGGCTAAATAGTCAAGATATTCAATATATTCTTGATGGATATAAAACAGAAGTATGAATGAATGAATGAATGCATGAATGAAGCATTTATGTACCAAAATAAGCTGTATTATGTTGAGTAGTAAGTAGTTTCATTGTGCGTCTGGCAGCACGGTCACGGCCCTGTTGCTGCACTTTGACGTAACTCTTCACTTAGCTGGTAGCCTCCACCAAGACTAAACATAGATTTTCTGGTATGGAATGAGCATCCTATTCATTTAGGCACTTTAAAATATGATCAGTAATTATTTTATATTTTAATTAAACCTGCCGCACAGGGGGGTAGGCCTATGAATTTGATATCCGCAGTGAAGGGGTTAAAGCCTTTGTTCATTCATTTGTTTGTATAGAAGTCAGAAAAAGCGAAGGTTTACTGTATATATATATATATATATAATATATATATATATATATATATAATATATATATATATATATATATAATATATATATATAATATATATATATAATATATATATATATATATATATATATATAATATATATATATATATATATATATATATATATATATAATAGTATATAATATATATATATAATAGGTATAAAAAACAGATGAAGCAATATTCGAGCAATATAAGTGATGCATACTTACATTCCTCCACGCCGTGGAGGAGTGCAAAGGGGGCGCCCACAAGGCTCGTGGCTGGGGCAAGTTGATGTTTCTTGTCGAGAGCTGCTTGGTATGGGAAAGGAGCCTGCATGGGAACTCGCGCGTGGTGACCCTCCCGAGTGGCGTCGTAGGGTGGGCGAGGCGACGCGCCCCCCGGCGTATGCCCCCAATGATTGATTGATTGATACTTACATTGAAATCTTAATGGGAAATGCAAAATAAATTGAGTTATATGTATTTTTTTTTTTTACTTTTTGTTATGGTAACAGGTCATGACATTGGATAAATTGGGAAAGACAGAGAGCAAGCATCTTTAAAATAAGGAGTTATGGAAGGGGTAACAGGAAACAGATGCATGAATGATACACTGGAAAGAGTAACATTTTTAAAGATTTGGGTAAATGGAGAGCAGGCAAAGACATTGAAAGGCAAGGAGTGAGACATTTAGTTGAATAAAATGCTATAATGAAGTAAGGTTAATAATGAGAGACAGAAGGAAATAAATGAGAGCATTGAAGGGAATGACGAGAAAGAGAAAAATAGGACGTAGTCAATCAGACATTGCAATGTAATGAAAAAGATTCTAGGGTTGCATCATGGGCCCAACCATAGACCACTGTATACCTGGACTGTTCACGCGACAATGTTTTGAATTGCGGGGCCTGCGAATTGCATAGGGGCATGCGGGGCGCCCGACAAAGAGATATAGTGGTTTATGGACTATCATATAGACTGGTTTATCAGTATATATGATATACTGTAATCTTCGTAAATGTTTGTTCTATAATATTATCAAATAAAAAACAGTAAAACACGCTAAAGAAATGCCATTACGAGACTATGAAGAAATATGCATGAACTTAATATTCACTTAACTCTTCGCCATTTAAAACTTTGCGAGTCAACTTTTATCATGAAGGGTATCAATAGAAGCGCAATTTTCTTAGCTTTCCATTGAGATATTTCGTTATCTGATAAATTAATTAGAACCAAGCATAAATTAACCTTAAATAAATAAATAAAATCATCAATCGGGTAATTTTCCCGATTGATGATGTTATTTATTTACTTATATATTTCGTTTTCTGATAAATGAATTAGCACCATGTATAAATTAGCGTTAACTAAATAAATAACCTCATCAATCGGGAAAATTACCCGATTGATGATTTTATTTATTTAGTTAACGCTAATTTATGCATGGGGGTAATTCATTTATCAGAAAATGTAATACATCAATGGAAAGCTAATAAAATTGCGCTTCTATTCATACCCTTCATGATAAAAGTTGACTCGCAAAGTTTTAAATGGCGAAGAGTTGAAGTGAATGTATTTTTCTTCAGTCTCGTAATGACATTTTTTTACCGTGTTTTACTGTTTTTTATTTGATAATATTATAGAACAAACATTTAAGAAGATTATAGTATATCATATATACTGATAAACCAGTCTATATGATGACGTATATATATATATATATAATATAATAATAGTATATAGTAATAATAAGTATATATAATAGATAGTAGTATATATATTAATATATATATATAATATTATAATTAATATATATATATAGATATATATTATATATATATATATATATATATATATTATAATATAGATTATATAATATAGATATATATAGATAGATAATATATATATATATATATATATATATATATATATATATATATAATATATATATATGATAATATGATAGTATAATATAATATAGATATATATATATATATATATAATAGTATATATATATATATATATATGATATATATATATATATAATGTATATATAATATATACGTATATATATATATATATACTGTATATATATAATATATATATAAATATATATATATATATAAAATATAAATATATATATATATAATATAATATATATATATATATATATATATAT
>JACEEZ010000519.1:0-41662 GCA_016584305.1 Chionoecetes opilio
TTAACCAAGAACTACTAGCTGCAATGATACCTATTAAAGCTACTACGTATGCTCAGGTGGTAGATGGGCTGATGTTTGAAGGCTTGATTTTTATTTGAGGGAGTGGTGGTAGTCGCTGTAGGGCGCTGGTAATTGTAGTAGGTGCACGTAATGGCGGCGATGTTGGTAGGCCGAGGGTAACTTTCCACAGTTCCTGGCGCGGCACGTACTGTTGTGGTGTTTTTACCACTTCGTCCTTGGTTTAACCGATTGATCGGTTATGCTGGCTCACTCATAGTAATATGATGAGTGAGACGACACCTTAAGTGTATAATCAAGAGTGTACTACACCTTAATCGTGTAGGTCTAATGCGTGAAGGCTGTCTTGACCGAAAACCCTTATCAAGACGGCTGGAGACGTGCACATAAACGTACACGTGTACGTTCCAATAATGTTTACTCCTATACGTGGAAGTTCCAATATTTTCCTCACAATTCTTATATTATGTTAATCTTTTGATTAATTGTGGTACTAGTGAATACCACCAGAATTATATTACTATATTTAATGCATCTTAGTTTATAGCCAATTCTTTAATAACATATACATAGGTGGAATTTTTACTCATCACCCTTTTTGACAGGGGAGGCGTATCCCACCATACCATTCTCCCGATTAGAGGGAGGTTTTAGTGGATAATTTCCATAATCATAACCCATTTACTTTACAGTACGCGTCCTTTCTGTTTTTAAATGAAGTTATTGTGATTGCTTCGACAACATTTGCTGGTAATTTGTTCCACCGATTGACAACTTTGACATTGATATAATTTTTTCGGAGAACTGTGATGAAGCGCTGACAATTATTTTTTTAACCACAATGCAATCATGCCCTCCTCATCTTGAATATTGTGTTCAGTTATGGTCACTACTATAGAAAATATATAATCAAGCAGGAGAGAGTACAAAGAAAAGTTACTAAAAAGATTTCGTGCATGCGAAACATGCCATACGAAGACAGATAGAAGGCACTTCACTTGTTCAGTTTGTCAAAACGTAGGTTGGGAGGAGATTTAATAGAATTGTTTAAAACGTTCCATGGCTTCGATAATATTACCATAAACGACTATTTAATATTGATTGGACAAGCACTATTCGTAGTAATGGATACAAAATCATTGGTAAGCGTTTTTCGGTCACATGAAGCGAAGCACTTTTTCTTTAATAGAGTTATTAGTATTTGAAACTCTCATCCAGCACAATTAGTTATAGTAACACGTTTGCGCGCATTTAAGAACAATCTAGATAAATACTTAGAATCAAATTCCCAACTGGAATACTTCGGCCACATGTAGTTGTTTTTTTAGATTTTTGTTTTTTGGTACCTTTGTAAGGGCGAACCACCACGTACAGGCGTTCGAGCAACAGTTCCTTCTTCCACCCCCTGGTTCGTGGCTTCGAGCAAGACAGTTTCGGTCTCCCACAACGTCATCACTACATCCCGACCTCTGCTTCCACATTAAGCCTCGACACCCTCTGGTATAGAGCAGAGGTTATGAGGGGTTGCTACCGACTGACCCAGGAGAAGAGATCCCGACGCAAACGGAGAGTTGCTCTCTCTCCTCACCTCTGTTGTGTACACTCCTCGTCCCCTGCTGCCCAGGTCAACTACCCTTCCCGTCTGCCGTCGTCGCTGTGTTTAGTGCTCAGCGACCTATGGTTGACAGGAAGGCTGTTGCTAACCAGGTAGCAGGGGCGGGGGTCTAGTGGAGGTGTTGTTTGTATATACTTGATTGTAAATACTTGTTTGTACATGCCTGCTTGTAAATACTTGTAGTTTGAGCGAGACACCAGTAAATATCGTCATATTTTAGTCAGTGTTTTACATCACCCTTACGGCCCTCCCCCTATCTCAGCTTCACCGTACCCTGGAATCCTGGGCTAACGAGCTGTGTCTAATTTGCGTTCGTTTTCCCTCACAGTGGCGACCTTGCCAGGATACCGGAGCTGAATAGTGTGCCATAAGGTGGTGTTGTAGTGGAAGCGCTGTCAGTGCGTCAGTGTGTAAAGTATTTCGCTCATCTCATTCGAGCGTGGGATAGATGCGGGCTAATGAGTCTTCTAACCCCCCCTTGCTCCATGCAGGCCATTGGCAAGCAGCCGCTAAACTGTAGGCTTTCGGCTGGTTTACCGAGTCTTTCGGTGTGGTGCCAGCTTAGTGTGTTCAGGACGCCAAGTCCTTCCCGTCTGCCAGACGGTGTTCCCTAAGGGCTATATTCAAGAATGCTCGTCAAATCCCGGCCGGTGGAGATTCTCCACCGTCGTACCTCCACTGGTGGCATCTACAAGAAATGCCCGACCGGTGAATATTTGACAATCGTACCAACACAAGCAGTGGCTGCAAAGGCAGTCGTACCAACACAAGGGAGTCCAAGGCTTTATTAGTATTTTGACTGTTTTACACCTATCTAATTCCTTTTACTAGCCTAATTTATCATTTCTGACATTAAAATAATAGCTTTGTTAGTGTTCGCCACTTATCTGAGGCATTGAGGAAGAAAAAATGGGCCTGAGTGGGCTTGGGACGGGATTTACGTACGTACACCCCTGTGGGACGGGATGTACGTACATCCCGTCCCCAGAACATGTGGCCAGCTGCCAATAAGCAATATCTAATTCCTTTTACTAGCCTAATTTATCATTTCTGCCATTAAAATAATAGCTTTGTTAGTGTTCGCCACTTATCTGAGGCATTGAGGAAGGAAAAATGGGCCTGAGTGGGCTTGGGACGGGATTTACGTACATTCCTGTACGTACATCATGTCCCAGGAACATGTGGCCAGCCACCAAAAAGCAATATGGCGGACCACCACCACCACAGCCGCTCTCCTCCGTCACCACTTCTCACAGCAATATAAGGCCTCCTGCACGTAATTTTACCTTAATTATGACACGTGTGCATTCACAAGGTATGCATGTTACTGTCGGTTGTGTTGAAAACTCACCTGTAATGGTCTGGGAAGAAATAGGATGAAATAAGTGCACAGCGAGATGAAGGTGGGATCTGCATGGTGTCGCGAATCAGCTGACTCAAACCTCCACCCGTTGCGCTACCTCTTTTGATTCTTGTATACCGATTCGCGATGCAACGGGTGGAGAAAAGTTCTTGAATATAGCCCTATGTGTGGACCCAGTGTAAATAGTGGGACGCCAAGTCCTGTAGTCTCTCAAACGAGCAATTGATGCTTTCGCACTCGTTTTTTTTATATGTATGTATATATGTCTCGTACAACAGGTGGTGTTCTCAAGTCTACCGTAGGTAGACTCTTGATGAGGGAGCTGTGTAAGGGCGAACCACCACTTACAGGCGTCCGAGCAACAGTTCCTTCTTCCACCCCCTAGTTTCCTGATCGTAGCTTCGAGCAAGACAGTTTCGGTCTCCCACAACGTCATCACTACATCCCGACCTCTGCTTCCACATTAAGCCTCGACACCCTTTGGTTTTAGAGAAGAGGTTATGAGGGGCCTGCTACCGGACTGACCCAGGAAAAGAGATCCCGACGCAACACGGGGAGTTGCTCTCTCTCACCACCTCTGTTGTGTACACTTTCTCGTCCCCTGCTGCCCAGGTCAACTACCCTTCCTGTCTGCCGTCGTCGCTGTTTTTAGTGCTCAGCGACCTAGGTGACAGGAAGGCGTTGCTAACCAGTAGCAGGGGCAGGAGGGCTGTTGCTAACCAAGTAGTAGGGGCGGGTGTCTAGTGGAGATGTTGTTTGTATATACTTGATTGTAAATACTTGTTTGTACAAACTTGCTTGTAAATACTTGTAGTTTGAGCGAGCCCACCAGTAAATCTCCTCATATTTTAGTCAGTGTTTACGTCACCCTTACGGCCCTCCCCTATCTCACCTTCACCGTATCCTGGAATCCTGGGCTAACGAGCTGTGTTTAAATCGCGCTCGTTTTCCATCACAAGCTTTTACTTTAGCTTAGAGTATGTCTGTCCTTCAATCTTATCAAATTCCATGGCAGTTTTTTCAATACTGTGTGGTGTTCTTTTTCTCACTTTTTTCATGCCGGCCTCGGCCGGAGGAGAGGTGAGAGGGGAGGAGGCTTCAACATTGCTATTCTTTTACCTCTAACACGTAGAAACTATAGTGGTAGAAAGTAGTCACACAGGCTGCCTTGTTTGGCCCAGTAGGGCTGTTACTGTTGTTCTTCCTTTGTATTCCTCTCTATTATCTCCCTAATTTTTGCCTCTTCCATTCTACATTCCCTCAGTTTATCACACCTTTCTTTCCTCTCCTCTCCTTCATCTTATTTATATAATCTCCTTCTCTCCATCCCTCCATCAGGCTGGATCGCTTAGGGTTGTCACTTTGTTTTGGCGCCTGTGTGTGTGTGTATGTGTGTGTGTGTCTGAGGCTTAGATATTGTGTGTGTGTGGGCAGCTTAAGTGGTCGTGTGTGTGTGTGTGGTGTGTTGTGGTGTGTGTTATTCATCTAGTTGTATTCATCTAGTTGTATGTTACAGGGTCTGAACTACACTCGTATGGCCCGTCTCCATAGCTACAATTTTTGTTTATCCTTCATCGTTAGTGCTTAGTGTTGGCCGAAACCACACCCCGGGAGGTGGGTCACAACCCCCCGGCAAACATCCGATACCCATACACTGCTGGGTGGACAGGGGATCGGGTTTTAAGTAAACCGCATATCCCCATTCGCTCCACCCTGGGATTGACCCCGTGACTACTCGGTTGTGAGTCAAGCATCCTAACCAATACACTACGGAGTACACTTATGTGTGTGTGTTGTGTGTGTGTGTGTGTGTGTTTGTGTGTGTAGGCATCGTGTAAGCTCATGTCTGTGTGTCTACCTACTTTGTTTATCTTCCTCGTACATGACCCCATTTTTTTTTTCTCTCTCTCTCTCTCTCTCTCTCTCTCTCTCTCTCTCTCTCTCTCTCTCTCTCTCTCTCTCTCTCTCTCTCTCTCTCCCTCTCCCCCTCTCTCTCTCTCTCTCTCTCTCTCTCTCTCTCTCTCTCTCTCTCTCTCTCTCTCTCTCTCTCTCTCTCTCTCTCTCTCTCTCACTCTAACTCTCTCTCTCTCTCTCTCTCTCGCTCTCGCTCTCGCTCTCGCTCTCGCTCTCGCTCTCGCTCTCGCTCTCGCTCTCGCTCCCTATTTATGTCAGCTCTTATAAAGTCATTGATAAAATATTTGACACTAAAGCATGAAATGACAACCACCACAAACCTCCTCTCTCCTCCTCCTTCCTTAACTGAATAATATCTCCCCTCCCTCTCCATTTACCTCCCTTCCATTCGTGTCATGTTCCTCCTTCCATCCCTCCCTCCCTCCTTCGCCTGACAAGCAGAGGCAGGAGTGAAATGGGTGTAACGGGACGCGATCCGTTATTCAGGAATTAAGACCTTGTTTTCATAATACTGAGAGAGAGAGAGAAATATATATAATATATATATATATATAATATATATATATATGAGAGAGAGAGAGAGAGAGAGAGAGAGAGAGAGAGAGAGAGAGAGAGAGAGAGAGAGAGAAGAGAGAGAGAGAGAGAGAGAGAGAGAGAGAGAGAGAGAGGAGAAAAGAGAGAGAGAGAGAGAGAGAGAATTGTAAGGATTGCTTTAGTGTGAGTGTGTAAGAGCGAGTAAGATAGAAAAAGCTGTCTTCTCCACGTCTTCCTCGTCCTCATCCTTCTCTTCATCCTCATCCTCATCCTCAGGACTTCTGTGACAACATTAGCTGGTAATTTGTTCCAACGATTAATAACGATTAATAATATTTTTTTATGAGATCTGTGATGAAACGTTAACCAAAACTAAATAGTAAGCGTTTCATCAAAGATCTCAGAAAAATTCATCAATATCAGAGTTGTTAATCGGTGGAACAAATTACCAGCTAATGTTGTCGAAGCCAGCACAATAACTACATTAAAAAACAGACTGGACGCGTACTGTAAAGTAAATGAGTTTTAATATTTCCCCATGAGTTATATTATTAACATCCCCCGAATTTAGTAGTGTTAGTGGTAGTTGTTAGTTAGCATACTTCATTCTTTTTATTCTTCACTATGAAACGTCCACGCTCCTATCCTCTTCAGGGGCATATCCTTTTCCAACTGTAACCTTACTCGTACATGTAGTTTGATACTTAGTAGTATGTATTTCAGAAGATACCATCGTTATAGACCAATAGATCTCACTTAAACACTTTAACACTTTAACACTTTAACACTTTAACACTTAAACAATTTATTATGTTTGCCATTTTACAACATTGTATAATGATTATAACGGGATAACGGGCAAACAACCCTTTACAAGCAAACGCTTTTTGGGCAAAGGTGTGAAGAAAGAAGGAAAACACACAGAAACAATAATAACTAAACACAAGGTATATAAATACTAAACAAATATACTGATATAAACAGGCGATAATAGTTAGTAAGTTACTTAGACTAATTTACAGGATAATATACACTTGTACTAAATAATATTATACATTTGCTGTGAAGAATTACACAAAAAATAAGTACACGAATAATAATAACAATGATAATAGTACACAGAGCTAGTATAATGATAATAAATGTTTCTTGAATGTATGTTTAAAAGTGCTTAAGCTAGGTGAATGTTTGATATGTACAGGGATATCATTCCATAACTTGGGACTTTGGTACATTAGGGAATGTTTGTATAGGGTTAGTCTATGACTAGGTATGGACAGGGAGCGTTGGTTGCGGGTTTGGTAATTGTGAAGTAGTTGGTCATTATTGTAGTTAGACGCTGTTTGTTTGTACATAAAAGATGCAATATTTAATTTTGATAAATCATTTAGATTATAAATATTTAAGGATTTAAATAATGGAGGAGTGTGCTCACAGTAGTCACTGTCGGTCATTATTCTGATAACTTTTTTATGGAGTACATTTATACGGTTTAAATGACAGGGATAAGTGGTGGACCAAATGAGATTACAATAATTGAGATGGGGATAAATGTGAGCATAATACATGCATTTAAGAACTTCAATTGGGGCGAAGGGTTTGACTTTGAGAAGGAGTGGAATTAATCTAGATAATTTTAAACAGAGGTTGGACAGATGATGTTTAAAAGTTAAGTTTTTGTCAAAGATTAATCCAAGGAACTTTATCTTGTATACTTGAGTAATGTCGTCATTTATAATTTTAAGATTTGGTAATGGTTGATATCTGGTAGTGGTATTTGTAGATAACATGAAATATGTCTTGGCTGTATTCATAGTTATGCGGTTAGCCAAACACCACTCCGAGAATTTAGCTAGCTCTGCATTTGCTCTATTGATTAGTTCTGTGGGTTTGTCACCAATTAAGTAAAGCGTTGAATCATCGGCAAATAATATGGTATTTAGTGGCTCAGATATGTTACATATGTCATTGATGTGTAATAGAACAGAATAGGTCCCAGTATACTTACTGCCTTGAGGTACCCTAGATGCACCTGATTTGGTGGGGGAAGAGATATTGTTGAAGACTGTATATTGGGTCCTATTACTTAGGTATGAGTTGAACCAGTCATGAATATAGCCACGAATCATGAATACAGCCATCTCCCGGTATATGTTCTTTCTATGTATTACTATGTATAATATGTACGTGAAAGTCATGTTATGGTGTGACAAACATATAGACGAACGAGACAATGGTAATATTGGGGAGATGTGGTTGTGGTGACAGTGGTGGTGAGTATGGTAGTAGTAGTGAGAATATGATCATTTTCATTTAATAATTTTAGACATTTTCACAAAATTTTCATTCGTCCTCTTCATTAGCAGAAAGAGAGGAGAGAGAAACATACTTAGAGGGTGGATCGAAGGGATTGACTTTTTTTGTGTGTGTATATATGCGTGTGTGCGTGCGTGTGTGCGTGCGTGTGTGCGTGAGAGAAAACATGGGTGAGCACGGAAGGCTGACAGGGTGAAATGAATTGATGACATGTCTTGTAAGACAGGGTGACATGTCTAGTAGGGCGAGTTGACAGACAGGAGAATAACTAAAAAGGTACGTTTGACACGGGAAAAAATATTTATGGCGTCGCAGGGGCTACAGTGAATCGGTGGCAGGGTATAGAGAGTGGTACTATTAGTGGTACGTTACGTGATACTATTAAATCACAGTGGCAGGGTTGAATTACAGTATTATAAGGTTGCAGGGATAGCATGAATTGATGACAGAGGTAGGTAATCTTGGCAAGGTATATGTGTTGGGTTGTTAGTGACAGAGGAACAGAGGGTATGCTAGTAGGGTTAGCAGAGACAGGCTATAGTGTGGGACTTTATGGCAGGGTAGGTGTCTGCAGGGATATCGGAGGGTAGTTGTTATAGCAGCACGGTGTGTGGCAGGGTGGGATTGCAAGATAACCGAGGCAGAGTATACAGGGGCAACATCCTGTTGTCACATCCCATCTGAGCTCCCGTGACCTTTGTGTGCGAGCCTGTTTTTGTCGCCAGGGTGGGAAGGGTGTCTGTGGGTAGGGGTGCAGGGGGCAGGGGGGCGGAGGCATTGGCAGTAGTTTGGGGTATGCATGTAGTAGTTACTGTTGTTGCTGCTGTTGTTGCTTATATTGTATAATTATTGTAATTATTAATATATTATGATTATTATTATTCTTTTCATTTATTTATTTTTTGTGGTAAAGAACTTTTTTTTTTCAATTACTAATACTCCTACTACTACTATATTACTACTACTACTACTACTTCTACTACTACTACATACTACTACTACTACTAATATAATAATAATAATAATAATAATAATAATACTAATACTCCTACTACTATTACTTCCACCTCTGCTACTTCTATAACTTCTACAAGAACTACTACTACTACTTATACTATTATTACTACTACTACTAGTAGTAGCAGTACCACTACTGCCATCACCTCCACTATCTTGCTGCTACTACTACTACTACTACTACTACTACTACTACTACTACTACTACTACTACTACTAAACTACTACTATAACTACTACTACTTCTACTACTACAGTACTACTACTACCACTACTACTACCATAAACACCACCACCACCACCACTCACATCATCATAATCATCATAAATAACTGCGGTGGTGATGGTGGTGTCGAGAGAAAATCAGGTGATGTCTATCTTTCGTATGTAAATGAGTCTGGGAAAGTGGTGGAGTTAGCCTTCCATTCCTCCCTCTCCAATTTAGGGTACGCCGTGTCGCCGTATAACAAAAATTCTTTTTATCAACTTTGGCATGCCAATTTCCTATGTAAAATGGAATTCTAAGACGATTTTATCTTGTTCTATTTTTGCATTTGAGCAATTCTTACTATGCAGAATCGCACCTTTTATATTGCCCCCCTTATCGAATAATGCTTAAATGAGTACGCAGTGTCCGGTTGGTCCTGTTTATTGCATCATGTACCAATATGAGTTCCAAATGACTAGCGTGGTAAGCTCTTTCTGATCAGTTGGTTCATCAGGCACTACATCACAGTGTCACAGCCTCTACGTTGGCCTAGAACGTGTCCATCATGTCCTTCTTAGACCTGAAGCAGGGCATGGTCTCCCGGTGGTGAGCCCGAGCCCGGATGAACCCGTATCTGGCCTGCTGCCCTACCACTGTTGCCGCAGCCTCTGTCACCTGCTTCACGACTCTTTCGGTGCTCTGAGTGTGGATAGAGAACTCCGGAACTTCGTACGGCTTGACCAGGATCTCCTGGATCTGATCCCCGGACAGTGAACAGGTGAATGCCGGCTCGTGCACCTGGCCAGGCTGCCAGCTGATCAGTGTCTGCAAGCTGGTGGCTGACAAGTTCAGCTTGGGTGTGATGCGAGGTCTTACACTGGTGTCCCCATACTCCTCGCCAGCCCTAAGCTTCAAAATCTGGGTCACGGCGAACCTGCGGTCGTCCTCACTCTGACTCGCCATCAGCGAGAGGAGGACACATTCTGAGTGTGCGAATCATGCTCCTGTCCGCACGTAGAAGGTCACAGCTGTTTGGACCTTCTTGGGCTGCGACCTCATCACTCTGAGCTGCGTGAGGATGTGCTTGGGGCCGTCCTCTAGTCTGTGGTTAACCTTGATGTCGTAGTAGAGTTTGAAGTACACCTGCAGGCAGTACATGACTAGGATTTCCAGGGTGTTCAGTTCTTTGCCAGTCAGTCCATGCTTTCTGGTCCACATGTACACGAGCGACTGGGCTGTGGCGAGCCATCTGGAGTGGGACCACTGATCTATATAACATGGATCGCGGATCTGGGCTAGCTGTGGCCGAGATACTGAAGTCAGCCACCAGCCACCAGCCGCCATCTTGCCAATACCAAAACAAATACATGGGCCGGCCCAAGCCGTGGTTGGTTGTTGGCTGCTGGCATGTGATAGCCTATATTACCACCTACTACTACTATTAACACTTACTACTACTACTACTACTATTACCACCTACTACTACTATTACCACATACAACTACTATTAACACCTACTACTACTACTAAACTTCCAACCTAGTGCATCGTCGAGCCTTCCAAGTCATTTATTTACGGTGATACAAAGACAACAGGTGTGTTGCGAGGCCGTACAGGTGTGTAGTAACAGGTGTGTTGCGAGGCCGTACAGGTGTGTAGTGACAGGTGTGTTGCGAGGCCGAACAGGTGTGTAGTGACAGGTGTCTTGCGAGGCCGTACAGGTGTGTAGTGACAGGTGTGTTGTGAGGCCGTACAGGTGTGTAGTGACAGGTGTGTTGCGAGGCCGTACACAGGTGTATAGTGACAGGTGTGGTGTATGTGGTAAAGCGAGAGAGGCTAAGAGTGCGGTGTTAGCCCCCCAGTGTGTGTGTCTTACCTAAAGAGCGAACGCGCAGTTCTCGTCCACTATAACGGCGTCAGCCCCGTACCGCCGCGGCCACGGGTACGGCGCGGGCCACAGTGGTCCATAGAAGCTACTCTCGGGGATTACAGGAGGTTTAAATGAATCAATAACCTTTGGCCTAATCAAAAAACCTTTCTTAATTAGGTATATTGAATTGAAAGTAGTTAGTTTCGTACACTGATTTTGAGTATTTTCGTACATACCTGGTGTCGTTTCGTAACTCTAGTAGTCAAGTTCAACTCTGAGCCGAGTGTACGAAACGATTATGGTTTCATATAGACTACGAAACAACTTTTGGTAATAATGGACGTGAGTTTCGCGGTCGTTTTCAGAGACACCAACTATTTTGTCTTGGCCTACAATAGGTGCTTGTTGTAATGGAGATAGTTATATTTTGCGCAACCCCCCCTCCAAAAAAATAATAATAATAATAATGAAACCTAACCTAACCATATAGGTTTTAATGAAACCTAACCTAACCTTATAGGTTTTAATGAAACCTAACCTAACCTTATAGGTTTTAATGAAACCTAACCTAACCTTAAAGGTTTTAATGAAACCTAACCTAACCTTATAGGTTGTAATGAAACCTAACCTAACTTTAACCACAAAGTATACTTTTTTTTTCTTTTTTCTTTTTCGCAAAATAAAGCTATCTCCATTAGAACAAGCACCGCTTATTAGGAAGCGCTATGATCATTTGTATCATAACCGCACTCAGGTCTGTATGCATTTTGCTCATCAAAACACATATCAACGTGTAATAGTTTCGTTGAGCAGCTCAGTGAAATCTGCTCAGTGAGCAGAGAAGTGCCCGTGTAATACCGGCTTTAGTGTCACCTCTCTTAGTGTCACCTCTGCTTCCGGTCCCCACTAATTGTTAACAAGTATAAAAAAAATATACTTATATCTATATTTACCTATATAAAAAAAAGTATACCATATCCACCTATATTTTTTTTTAACTAGTAGGTGGATGACTGGAGTGGGTAGATGGATTAAGAGTGGATGGGCTGGGTGGGGAGTGGGTGTAGGTGTGTGTGTGGTGTGTGTGTGGGTGTGGGTGTGGGTGTCTGGGCGTGTGTGTGGTGTGGGTGGTTGTGTGGGTGTGGGTGTGGGTGGGTGTGTGTGGTGGGTGTGTCGTGGGTGGTGTGGGTGTGTGGTGGGTGTGTGTGTGGGTGTGTGTGTGTGTGGTGGGGGGGGGGGTGTAGTGGGTGTGTGTGTGTGTGTGTGGTAGGTGTGTGTGTGGTGGGTGCGTGTGTGTGTGTGTGTGGTGTTACTCACAGGTGGAAAGATTTGCCACTTCCAGGTCCTGGTCTGTTTGTACAGGACATAGCAGCACAGCTTGGCATGACGAGGCGATATCCACAACCAGACAGCAACGCGAGCCGCAGAAACAAGGCTTTGTTTTGGTATTGGCAAGATGGTGGATAGTTGGAACCAGTGCTGAGCCAGGCTTCCGCGATCCATGTGTTATAGATCAGTGAATGGGACACCTTGCCACACTTGATCTCCTGCAGCTCGGACGGGAAAACGCCCCGCTTCACAGCCTGGACCAGCTGGTAGGAGACCTGCTGGTCAGTGGACATGTTGACCAGGATATACTCCGGTATCTCCGTGAGATCTTCACCGCCTGGCACTCCTCTGAACTCTGCATTGTACTGCATCTCATTCACGCTGGACAGCAGACTGCACACTGGACCCGTGAAGCCAGTGTCAGATGAGGTAGGCCCGTCGATGCTGGTGATAAGGTGGCGCAGGGGCAACTCGTTTGTGTGCAACACGCATATACTCCAGAAGAGCTTGCGTCCCAGCATCTTCTCCAAATGGGCGTGAGTACCACCCTTTCACCCCGTGTTGGCCCTAGTTGAGTTACCTTGCAGTACGATCATTGAGTCGGTGGAGTCGTATGTCACCAGCAGATCATAGAGAGCCTGAGCCACCTTGAACGCAGGCTTCTCAGGTGGCACCGGGTCCTCTGGTACAAAGTGCCAAAGGTACCTTCCAGATGGCTCCTCTGTCACTGACACATGCTCCTCCCTGATCAACCTTGGATGCAGTTTCCCATAGCTGTCGGACACCATCGCCCTGGTCTTGTCCTTCCTCCCATCGTAACCCAATCCAACTATGTTGGTACCCTGGCGCTTCCTCTGGTCAAGGTCCCTGGCCGATGCCATGGCATCCTGCCTGGCCCTCCTCAGCTTGTTAGGATCGCAGACCAGGTACGACATGTCTGGAGAGAGGTGGCCGTCAGCGATAAGGTCCTGGAGGAATCCAGAAGCCAAGGCAGCAGCAGCAGTGGGCGGAACGTCGAACCGGATGCTTGCCAGCGCCAGGTTCCGGACTGGCATTGTGTTTCTTCTTGCAGCAGGCCTGTCCAGGTACTGCATCACAAGGGGTGCCAGGGACCCCAGCCTCTCCTTGAGCAGTCAGTCTACCAGTATGGCAGCCTCCTGTTGCTCCTGCCTCTTTCCTCTGAGTGGCAGGGTGAACGACTCCTCCGTCCCATCCTCAGAATCCTGGTGATCTTCAGCCTGGCCCAGGAACATCTGCTCCTGCACCTCAAGACGTCGGACCTTTTCGTCTTTCTGCTTCTGCTTCTTCAGCTTAGCCTCCTCTTCCAACTGCTTTCTCCTTGCTGCTTTCACTTGTCTATGCGTCTCATTCTTGTCTACCCCTGTCATCATCATTGCACTCTCCTCCCCAACTTTGATCCTCTGGTAGTACAGCCACTCCAGGTCTAAAGTAGGGACTTTGCTGGCCAGGGGGCAGTCACACTGCACGTGTGCTCTCGCGTGGCACAGCTGGGAGTTGGAGCAGTGGGATTCCTGGTCCTTGCAGAGGAAGATCGTGTGAGGGCAGGCCGTTATGTCAAACAGCCTGTCCATATTCTTCTCCACGAATTCCTTTACTGCTTTAGTTGCTGTCTCTCACCACTTCACTACCCTTCTTCCAAAAATTATCTATCCTTCTGGTCACGGACCGGTCAATCAAACCATTGGAGGTGCAAACTGGGCGTTTGATTTCTTCCACTGGGCAAGCACCATGGGGGTCAGATCCTTCGCAATGTCTCTCACTGGGTACCCCCGCTTGTCAACACCCTCCCGGATGCCGCTGAGTTCTCAGAGAAGGATTCCCCTCTTCATCACGCCGCGATACGTAGGCACCTCACTCTCAGCAAACTCTCGTGCACCGCCAACAAAGGCGGCCAACTTGGATCCAGAGCTCTGTCTAGTTGCGGGCTTCGACCCACTTGGTTTACAAGGAGAAGACATCCTGAAAAAGACGATCAAGAATTGATGATAGGTGCAAATGAAGCCGTTACTTTAGCGGGGCTAAGCTATGTTTTGCATATAAATATATAAGTCCATTTTTGCATAGCAAGAAGTACTCAAACCAAAAAGTTGAAGCGGACAAACCACCCTTAAAATTCAATTTTACATAAGAAAAACACCCTGTCAAATTCGAAATAATCTATATTTCACTTTTCATTGGACCTACGGCGTACCCTATGAGTCTCCATCTCTCTTTCTCTCTCTCTGCCTCCCTTCCTCCTTCAGTCTCCTCTCTCTTCCGCTCCTCTTCTTACTTCGTCTCGGGTCTAGTGTGTGTGAATAGAATAGAATAGAATAGAATAGAATAGAATAGAATAGAATTTATTATTGCTTAGACTTTATAAATAATGTATGGAGCACAGCTCCTATATGATACAATACATTTGGCAGGACATTTTAAACGATACCAATAAGATAAGTGTGCATACATGCACATACAGATAAGTACTACGTCAACTAAAAGTTAGGAGAAATCCAATTGTCAATTTCCAAAACTAAGTGACACATAGAAAAATATAAATAAAGATAACTAATAATCAGATATACTTGTTAGCTTATCTAAACATGCTCAAAATTGATCTGATGAATAATGACAAGTTCTTCAAAACATTCACACTGGTACTTTGCATTAACGCAACATACTTAAAATGCGTTGGTCTAATTGTGTAGTATTTCTGGATATACATATCCCGCAGCCTTACAATTTCCTCGTTAGTACATTCGAAAAGGACATGAAATTCATCTCCTACAACATTAGCAATACACTTGCTACAAAGATGATCTTCTCTGCTTACACCTGTGTATCTACCAACATTTATTGGTAGTCTATGTTGCTTGTTCTGAAACTAGCTACCCGGATGCGAATACTTTCGGAGTTGACGAGTACACCTCCATACCTNCCAACTTGGATCCAGAGCTCTGTCTAGCTGCGGGTTTCCCGACCACTTGGGTTACAACGAGAAGCCACGAAAAAGACGATCGAATTGATGATAAGTGCAAATGAAGCCGTTACTTTAGCGGGCTAAGCTATGTTTTGCATATAAATATAAAGTCCATTTTGGCATAGAGAAGTGCTCAACCAAAAAGTTAAAAGGGGAAAACCACCTAAAATTCAATTATACATAAGAAAACACCTGCCAATTCAAATAATCTATATTTTACTTATCATTGGACCTACGGCGTACCCTAATATATTATATATATATTTTATATAATATATAATATATTATATTTTATATATATAATAATATTATATTATATATATATATCATTAAAATATATAATATATATATATTATATATATTATATTTATTTATATATTTAAATTTCCTTCAATTTTTGGGTAACCAGGATTTTCATTGGATTTACAGATTTTTTAACCGAAATTTCCGAGAATAGTAAAGGTCATTGGCAACGCTGCTATTCCCTGGAAACTTACCAGCAGTGAGCCAGATATGGGGATTGTCACTAGATTTGGGATTTCGGGGCACTGATGGGGCCCATGGGGACATTCCTTCGATTTGGGGACTTTTTGGGGCTTTTGAAAAAATATGTACTACCAGTTGCGTGGATAATCAGTGCCCGCCCCCGAAAAGTGAAGTTTACACGTGTGACGCACCTGTTTATAACAAAATAATGTAAGAATATCAAAAACTTACAATTGTAGTTAGTATTTCGTTGCGTAGCCTTTCCTCTTGATGCCCTTGAAGGGACGTGTACACTGTTCAGCAGATTTTAAGGAACTCAGGTTTAAATTCTTCCCAACACTTTCGGAGCTCCATTTAAAGCTTGAGGATGTAGAGTGTCACTGGAGCGGAGTTGCCTTTAGATGGCCCAAAGTTTCTATGGGTGATATATCGGGAGATTCCCGGGCCCGTCATCTATTCCCCCAAATCTTGCAGTCATCAAGCCACTGTATCCATCTGAGCTGTGTGGCGGAGCCCATCTTTTGAAACTGTGCTCGTGTCTTTTCAAAGCAGCCTCCAGGTGGTCATTTAAAAGATCAAATACCCACTTGTTAACAGTTGGTTTTTTGGGAAAAAAAAATTTAAGTTCCAATACCTGAAAGTAAGAAAACCCACACCATTAAACTGGGGGGTGTTTTGTGTCTTTTTGGTGCGGGCTCGGTGGGTCTGAGCCGGGACGACGGTAACTTTTGCTGGTCCCTCCTCCACTCACAAAAATGTCTTTCGTCACTCACAGCACAGCCCGCCACTGGAGGCCAATCCTTATTCTTTGACAGTGAAGCTTTTCTTCCTTGGCGGAATTATCAGGACTTATCCGCGCCGGTAACACCGTAGCCAAGGTCACGTTTCAAAGTTCCGTACAGTAGAAGCGACACTTACAAGAAGAGTATGATTTCCTCTTCAGTTCTCTGCTGTAAAAGGCTAGGATGCCTCAGCTGTCGCCTTTAAAACACGTCCTGTTCTGTACACGTTTTTTTTTTTTCCCAGGTTGTTTTTGGAGCGGGAGATTCACCTCTCGACAGCCTTCAAATCGGCGGATCAATTTGCATGTTTAAGCTTTAGTCCTAAGCTTGCAAATTCCTATATTGATCCCAGCTTGTAAAGATCAATGATTGCTTATCGTTGTGCATCGTTATGTTTTCAAAACCATTATTAATCTAGCAAAAACAGGCAAAAACAGGGATTGCAGGAACGCTGCAGGCTATAAGTTCAAAATCATGCAACTGTCACCGCTATGGAGAGGAGTGAGAGGAGGGAAACCCTCCAAATTTCCCAAAAAAACCGGTAGTGTGCAAGATTGATGTACGCCGCGTCAGACATACGATTCATGCCTTCTACATTTTTTTATAGTTGGGAAGCACTTTAGAATCTGCGCGGTAATCTGATGGAACGGATTCTGCGCGTATAAGGATCATCCGCGCAAGCCTGTATATCGCTTAAAATAATATTATTAATATGAAGGTTAAAAGAAAACATGAGGTTAAACCGACGGCAAGGAAGAAGTAAGGACGCTGACTGAACGCGAATGAGCCAGAGCTAAAAAAAAAAAATAGACGGTAAAGTTGCCGACTTCGGGTTTTTTCGACGTTCAAAGGTTCAAGAAATCATGATTACCATGAGTTTTTGGACGAGAATTAAAGAGTAGTGATGAAACCCCCATGTTTCCAAATTTGTCAAGTTTTGTTTCTGGGCTATTGCGTCTTCCTCATTCTAGTGCCACAGCAGAAAGGATATTTTCATCTGCAAGCAATTTAAAAACAAAACAAAGAAACAAACTCTCAACCAGAACTCTAGTTGGACTTCTGCATACAAAGCGGTATTTGAAAGGCCGGGAATGTTTCAATTTTGCTGTAAATGATAAACTAGTCAACATGATGACTTCAGATATCTACAAATACCATGAAAAAGATGATTCGAGTGATGATATTATTTAGGATGCAAATGTGTTATTCTATTCTTTCTTTCTGGCTTAGTACAGTATGTCCAGTATATTATTTGGAATATTTAAGTTCCCCAAGAGGCTAAGAGCATTAATATTTTCATTTATTTCTGTATCATATTTCTAAGCAATTTAAGGAAATATATCATCCCCATCAGCCTAAAGTAGAAAATTTTATTAAATGTATTTAATTTAATTAAATGCTCATGAGGCTGTATCCTATTACTGCCTTTTTTTTTTTTTGCAGTCCTTGTGATGATTATAATAAAACAGTTAATTATGCTACTTCATGTGTAATGTAATATATTGTGTAAAACAAAGTATGAATTATTTGTACATTAAAATCAACATGGCAATTTTAATTTACATGTGGAATAGCTATGTAGCATATATTTCAGCATTTTTATAAAAAGTATGGAAATATATGAAATGGGGATTTTTGGGGATTTTCCACCCGACTATTTAGGGATTTTGAGACCAGACTGTCTAGCACAGTGCTTCCATTTTAGGGTAAAATACCCTAAACTAGGGTAATCAGACCCCTTCTAGGGTAGCGGTTAGGGTAATGCATAATCTAGGGTAATTCTAGGGTAATCAGGTGTTTGTCAGTTTTTTTAAATTCAAATTCAAAGGATTCATTGACGTAAAATCAGTGTTTAATTTTCATTTTTTATACACACGAAACTTTATTTATGTAAGGCTAGCGGAAATCTACTGGTATCACCCTTCATAGATCCCCGTTTTCTGTCTCTGCTCTGGGCGGGTTTAGTGTTGCCAGATGACGAAAATTTTCACCAGATGACGAAAATTGGTGAAATTTCTAAGACAAAGTCAGTTGCCAGTTTTATTATTGCAAATGACCCAATCGAAAAGTCTGCACGGAAAATTGAACTTCGGGTGTGTGCTTTTCTATCAGAACATCACTTGCCCATTTCCTTATGTGAACCCTTACTAGACCTCCTAAAAGCCATGTTTCCTGATGCGATGTCTTAAAAAAAAGTAAAACTAGGGAAGCAAAGAGCCTCAAACATAATAAGACAAGTGATTGGAAAGCATTTTCGATCGGCACTGAACTTTTTGGAATCTTACGTGCAAGGCTTTTTTCTGTAATTATAGATGAGACAGCAGACAGGAGTACAACTAAACAATTGTGCGTATTAGCACAATATTTTGAGAAAGATAAACTTGAAAACTCTTTCATAGATTTGATAGAGGTTAATGATAGCTCAGCTGTAGGACTGTTCAATGCCATGAAGGAATGTTTCACATCAAAAAACATTCCTGTTAATAATATTGTTGGGTTTTGTTTTGACACTACAAATGTGATGATGGGAGCCAACCATTCAGTAGCTACATTGTTGAAAGAATATTTGCCTCATGTCATAATTGTCAAATGTTCATTTCACATGATTCATCTATGTGCATCAAATGCTTGCCTCAAACTCTCAAAATATGTTGAAGATTTATGCCGTAACATTTTTGCAGACTTAATTTAGTCTTAGCTCCAAGAGGCAACATGCATTCAAAGAGTTTCAAAAATTTGTTGATATTGAACCTCATAAAATCCTGGCTCCAGGCCAAACCAGGTGGTTGTCTGTACAGGCATGTGTGAAAAGATTGCTAGGTAGAACAGTGGGATGCATTGGAGCTTTATTTCACAGAATTAACATTTAGTGACCCAACACATGTAAATGATATGATTGTTACTGCCTTGAAAAACAAGCTTACCCAAGCCTCCCTCGAATTTCTGGATTACAGCTTAAGTAAGTTCAATAGTTATAATACGTTCTTCCAGTCTGAGGCTCCAATTTTTTTCACACTAAAAACTGAGACATGCAAACTCATTCGAAGCTTGTGTACTGACTTCATGGATGTGAGCTTTGTTAAGAATGCTGATATTTCATTACTTAGTCCTGGTCAACATATTTTTTCATGTGTCTTAATTCCTGTTGAGAATGTATATCTAGGAGTGAGTGCATCAGCAACAGTAAGGGATCTAAAACAACCGGAAACAGTAACTAGCGCAGAACTTTTACAGTTTTATAAGTCATGTCAGTCTTTCTTGATTGAAGCTGTATCCCAGATTCAGAAAAGATATTCACTCAATGACAAAATTCATGAGGTAGTGGCCTGTGTAAACCCTCGTTCTGCATCAACTCTGAATCCTCCATCCTTAGCATATATATTTGATGAACTGCCACAATTACCAAAGTATGCCAATAAAAATCTTGTTGATGAAGAATGGAGACTGCACTGTTTGGATGAAAAACTTTTTAATCAACTCCACTTCACAAAGTACTGGGATATTGTGCTGAATAGAAAAAATGATGCAGGACTGTAGCGGCTTCAGCGGTCACCCCTTTCAGTCTTATCAAGTTTCCCGTTCTCTTCACGTGCTGTCCCTAGGAGAACCAGCGTAGCAACGTTAACTATCCTATTTTATATTCTTCATATTTTGTTATTGTCATTATCATATTATACACTATTGTCAACTTTTCAATACAGTTAAATATATACAACGTGTAACCCGCAATGTATACTAGAAGTGTCTTTGGTGAAACTCGCAGTCTTGGGCGAGTTCCACATTTAACCTTCAGATAACCATTTGTAAACCAGAATTTCTGTATATGTAATCCAGATTTTAATGCAATAAACAACCTGAACTGACCAAATGAGTTTCTATCATTCCAGTTCAACCATAAGCTATGAACACTCCTGCTAGTTACAAATGGTGACCCCGGAGTGTAGCTAATGGTTCCTAGGTTGGCTAAAACTGGTGCTGTACATCACGGCATAGAAATGCAATTTCTATGCTTTGCTGGACACATGAGCACACTTCTCCTAGTAGTGGGACCTGCGTCTTCGGAAACATCCGTCCCACTGCTCCTGCTGTATATTCCTAGCCTCCAGCTTCACTGGTGATCGCTAGGTTGAAAGCGGGATCGGGAGAATTACACTTCATACGTGTAGCCGCCACCTAGTCAGGTTTCCCACCCAGACCCCGGCACCTTCTGTGCCTTCCTCAGGGCATTTTTGCCCTCAGACGCCTTACTGCGTCCTCAGCGGCCTATGCGCATTCAGCGCGGCCACTACCCCGCCAGGCGCCTCACTGCGTCCTCAGCGGCCTATGCGCATTCAGCGCGGCTACTGCCCCTTCAGACGGCTCACCGTGTCTTCAGCGGCCTTATGCGCATTTAGCGCGGGCCCTGCTTCCTCCGAGGCCTCACTGCGGCCTATGCGCATTTAGCGCGGCCGCTGCCCCCTCCAGACGGCTCACCGCGTCCTCAGCGGCCTTATGCGTGTTTAGCGCGGGCCCTGCTTCCTCAGACGCCTCAGTGGCCTATATGCACTCAGCGCAGCCACTCCACCCTCTGACGCATCCTTGCGCCCGCAGCACGACCTCACGCGCATTCTGCGCAGCCCCACGGTGTTATTGAATCACTCTACGGCCGCCGCTCGCCGCCCTATGGATTACTCAACAGCCCTGTGGATTACTCAACCCTCAGCCCCACAGTGTTAAAGTGACCCTCTCCACGGCCGCCGCTCGCCGCCCCATGGATTACTCTACTCTTCCGCGGATTAACGGTGCTCCCACCCCCAGTTAAGTGCAGTTACTCACCGGCGTACAGTTACAACACCAGTGCTCACACACACACATCACTCAGTGCACATAGTGCTACACTAGTCCTTTCTCGGACATTCAACGCCTTAAGTTTACACTAAGGGGCTCTCCACAGGACGAGTTTACACACCAGTGCTACTTGCGTAACCGTGTTTCGTTCCCTGAACAACTGGGACACCCGTCCAGTCCACAACTGCGCTTTCACTCAACTTCGCCATGCCTGACGACGACAACCTACCCACTGCAGCAGCAGTGACACTGAGATCGCCACCTTTCTGCCCACATAACCCGTCTGTGTGGTTCACTATTTTGGAGTGCGGATTTAAGTCATCCAAGATCTCAAACAGCCTCACCCAGTTCACCCATGCTGCTAGCCTCCAGCCTCCTGACGTCCTTCCACAAGTCTCGGACGTAATTTCAAAAGCTTCCACCTCCACCACGCCCTATGAAGATCTGAAGACTGCTATACTCTCAAAACTTCAGCCTTCTATTGCCACCCGCCTTAAAGAGCTGTGCTCCAAGGATGAGTTGGGTGACGAGAAGCCTACAGACCTACTGCATCGCATGAAGCAGCTACTTGGAGAAAAATACAGCACTTTTGACCCCGAGTTGTTCAAACTGCTGTTTTACCAACGTCTGCCTCCTGCTACACAGAACGTACTTTTCTGCGTCAAGGACAGCCTAGACCCCGATGCCATCGCTAAGTTAGCAGACGACTTTGTGGCAACCATCCCTACACCACAGGTTTCTACAGTATCCTCAGTTACGACCCAGGACAACACTCAGCTCGCTCAGCTCACCAAGCTGGTATCCCAGCTCACGACTGAGGTCACCTAACTCAAGCAGCAGCTCACGACTGAAGTCACCTCCCTCAACAGGCAGATCCAGGACCGCCAACGACCCCGCTCCTCCACCCCTCAACACCGCCAGCACCGTCCCCGCTCGAGAAGCCCGGGACTCTGCTGGTACCATATCAACTTCGGCAACAGAGCCTCGAAGTGTGACGCCCCATGCTCATACAAGGCGTCAAACCAAAAGGGCGAGTATTAGTGCAGCGCGCTGCTCGTCAACCCTCAGCGCTGCTCCACCTACACGACAAACACTCCAACATAAGGTTCCTGATTGATACCGGCGCCGATGTCAGTATCATCCCCGCGACCGCCAATCTACGAACCCTACCTCCAATCTTGCATCTCTTCGCCGCTAACGGTACCAAGATACCCGTCTACACACGGCGCACCTTGCAACTCAACCTCTACCTCCGACGTCCCTTCGAATGGACCTTCTACGTCGGGAACGTTTCTCAAGCAATCCTCGGGGCAGATTTCCTGCGGCACTTCAACCTCTTGGTGGACGTCAAGGGTCAAAAATTGGTCGACCCACTCACCTCCATCTCCTCCACAGCCCGACCAGCACCAGGACACAGCATGCACCTCTCTGTCATCCAAAAGGACCACCAGTTTGCCGACCTTCTTAGATCTTTCCCTACGCTGACTCAACCTTACTCAGCCAGCTTGCCCGACAAACACCATGTCACGCATCACATCGAGACCACAGGACCTCCAGTACACGCCAAGGCCCGTCGCCTAGCGCCTCAACGCTACCGGCAAGCCAAGGCCGAGTTCGAGTCTCTGATGCGACAAGGTATTGTGCGGCCCAGCAGCAGCAACTGGTCATCAGCCCTCCACGTCGTCCCCAAAGAAGAACGGCGACATACGGCCCTGCGGAAAACTACCGTGCCCTCAACTCTCACACCCAAATGGACAGATCCCCGGGTGCCAAAACATCCAGGAGTTCTCGTCCCAACTCATCGGCCCCAACATTTTCTCACGCATAGACCTTGTCAAGGCCTTTCACCAGATCCCAGTCCACCCTGATGACATCCCCAAGACTGCCATCATCACGCCTTTCGGCCTGTTCGAGTACGTCAGGATGCCTTTCGGTCTCATGAATGCGGCCCAGACCTTCCAACGTTTCATTGACGAGGTTCTTCGAGGTTTGCCTTCCTGTTTCGCATACATCGACGACCTACTCATCGCGAGCCCAGATGAAGCCTCACACCGCCAGCACCTTCACCAAGTCCTCACCCACCTGCAAGACTACGGCATACAGATCAACGCGGACAAGTCTGAGTTCGGCGTCACCTCTCTCACCTTCCTCGGCCACACTGTAACTCCAGCAGGTTTCGCTCCACTCCACACGAAGTGTGAAGCCATTCGGCAGTTCCCGAAGCCATCCACCCAGCGCAAACTCAAAGAATTCCTGAGCATGATCAATTACTACAACCGTTTCATCCCACGCTGCTCTCTCCTCCTTCAGCCACTCCACGCCATGATCAGACCCTGTAAGCGGGGGTCAATCTGTCACACTGATCTGGACTCCGGATGCTGACGCTGCTTTCCTCGCAGCTAAAAAGGCCCTCAGCGGACACAGCCATGTTGTCTTTCCATCCCCTGACGCGGAGACTTCCATCGTGACGGACGCCTCCGACACTGGGACCGGTGCCATCCTCCAAAAACTCGTCGACGGTGCCTGGAAGCCGATTGCCTTTTTCTCCCCAGAAGCTCAACACGGCCGAAACCAAGTAAGCGCATTCGATCGAGAACTTCTCGCCATCTTCAAGGCCGTCAAGCGTTTCCGCTACTTCATTGAAGGCCGTCACTTCCGTGTGTACACCGACCACAAGCCTCTCACTACTACCTTTTTGAAAAACAAGGACTCTTACACCCCACGGCAGTTTCGCCACATGGATTACATTTCTCAATTCACGACCGACATCAGGTACATCAAGGTGCAGACAACGCCCCGCAGACGCCCTCTCCCGAAACATCACTGCTGTGACGTCCTTTTCTCTTGACTACGCCGCCATAGCTGCTGACCATCCGACGACGCTGAATTGAACAAGCTACTGCACAACCCGGCGCTCAAAATGAAGCACTCACGCTCCCCGGTACCAAGGTCGTCCTCTACGCTGACATCTCTACAGACACCGTCCGTCCCTACCTGCCACAACGACACCGCTACCAGGCTTTTCGTCAGCTCCACGATCTCTCTCACCCCGGCATCCGAGCTACACAGCATCTGATGACGTCCCCCTTTCGTATGGGAGGGCATCAACAGAGACGTCAGACGTTGGACTCGCACCTGCACCAGCTGTCAAGCCTCCAAAGGTGACTCGGCACACCCCACTCTCCACCCCGGGACTTTCTCACCCGTCACGAGAGATTCGACCACGTCCACATTGACCTGGTCGGGCCCCTGCCACCTTCTGCCGGTCATCGCTACATCCTCACCTGCGTGGATCGCTTTTCACGTTGGCCCGAAGCCACCCCTATCGCTGACATCACAACGGACACCGTCGCCCACCCCTTCATCACTACCTGGGTCTCCAGGTTCGGTGTCCCACTCAGCCCACCTCAGATCGTGGCGGCCAGTTCGAGGCCAGAGTATGGAACAAGGTCATGACCCTGCTCGGCATCCGCCGCTACAGGACTTCCAGCTACCACCCACAGGCCAACGGCATGGTCGAACGTTTCCATCGCCAATTAAAGTCCTCCCTCATGGCTTCCGCCCAACGAGAGAATTGGCCCCTGGCTCTCCCCATCGTTCTCCTCGGCATCAGATCATCCCTGAAGGAGGACCTGCACCACTCCTCGGCTGAGCTGGTTTACGGCACCAGTCTTAGACTCCCAGGTGAACTACTGGTGAAAACACCCGACCCTGCACCCTGCAGTGTCCACGACTTCGCCTCTCGCCTCAAAAGTACTATGGGAAGCCTTCAGCCAGTGCAGCCTCGTTCTTCCCCAAGGAAGACCTTTGTGAGCCAGGACCTCGACACCTGCACCCACGTTTTCATACGCGTAGATGCCGTTCGCCGGCCTCTAACGCAGCCCTACCAAGGCCCCTACCTCGTCCTGAGAAGGACCAGGAAGACTGTCACCATTGACAGAAACGGTACTCAGGACGCAGTGGCCATCGACCGCGTCAAACCGGCATACCTGTTGGCCCCAGATCAAGCCCACATCGCTACCATCACATCGCCAACACCCAGGCAACGCCGCTCTACCAAAGTCTCGTTCCTCCTCCCGCGTCACTAGGGGGGGGGTATTGTAGCGGCTTCAGCGGTCACCCCTTTCAGTCTTATCAAGTTTCCCGTTCTCTTCACGTGCTGTCCCTAGGAGAACCAGCGTAGCAACGTTAACTATCCTATTTTATATTCTTCATATTTTGTTATTGTCATTATCATATTATACACTATTGTCAACTTTTCAATACAGTTAAATATATACAACGTGTAACCCGCAATGTATACTAGAAGTGTCTTTGGTGAAACTCGCAGTCTTGGGCGAGTTCCACATTTAACCTTCAGATAACCATTTGTAAACCAGAATTTCTGTATATGTAATCCAGATTTTAATGCAATAAACAACCTGAACTGACCAAATGAGTTTCTATCATTCCAGTTCAACCATAAGCTATGAACACTCCTGCTAGTTACAGGACTGCCATGTTATCCCAATTTAACCATAATCATATCCACCCTCTTCTCACTACCCTTTTCAAATGCAGCGGCTGAGCGTTTTTTCAGCAAACTAAATCTAACTAAAACTTGTCAAAGATCCTCTCTTAAAAATGAAACCCTAAGTGGCTTAATGCATGCAATATATCACATGAAACGCTTGAAAATATCTTCACATAACCTGAACATTGAGGACAATATGCTAAAAGCAATCAATAATGTCAAAAGTGATGCAACGTGTTCAGAGGTTGCAAATATGTAATACTAGCCGCAAAGCCGCCCGCCGGGCGGACTTTTTGACTAGCTCCTGCGGAGGGCTATTGGTGGGCCTTCGGCCCACCAAACACAGACTCTCCAGATAGCCCCTTCTAACTTTCCTGAAATAATGGATGTAGAAATGTATGTATTCCCCCCACCCATTCACTCACCCATTACCCATCACCCCCCACCCATTCACTCACCCATTACCCATCACCACACACCCATTCACTCACCCATTACCAATCACCACACACCCATTCACTCATCCATTACCCATCACCCCCCACTTATTCCCTCACCCATCACCCATCACCCCCAACCCATCACCCCCCACCCATTCACTCACCCATCACCCCACACCCATTACCCATCATCCCACCCATTCACTCACCCATTACCCATCACCCTACATCAAGGTTTCTTCAATTCTCGCAACCCACTTTTTTTTCTTCACAATTCTCGCTAATAGGCTGCTAAAAAAAAGAAAAAAAAAGTGATCGGATCATCTCATAAGTGGACTTAAAATGTGCCCCTGGTCGACCCGGTTCCAAAACTGTGCCATATGATGGGATTGGGGCACTGGGGGCGGCACCTATCGCGGACACACAGACAGACAGACAGACAGACACACACGCTTTCGCTTATATTATTATAGATGTATAAATATAAATATGTATATGTACCTGTAAATATGCATATATGTATATGTACCTGTTACTTTTAATATGTGGTCTCATAGGGGAAGGTTGTCTGCCGTTCGCTCTCCCAGTGTACCAGCCCGCCCCACGGTTCGGTTAGCTGTTCGGCACTTAGAAGCCTCGCTTTTATGCTTGTTGTTGTGATGGGTTGTTAAAGTCAGGCTGTTGTTTGTCGGGTTGATGCCGAGGAGGTCCTTGTTTATTTACCGCATTGCTCAATGTTGATGCAGATTCATTCTGCCGGCCTTAGCGTCCCTTGGGGACAAAGCTGAACCCTACTGGTCACTGGTGCAGGCCAGTGACAAGGGGGGCCATCATAGGGCTAGTTAAAGGAAGCACCAAGGGTGGGAAACCTGCTGTTTGGGACAGGTGAGACCCTCACGACAGGGTCTGTCGTGAGGGTCTGTACCTGTGACAACTCCACTTGTGTCCTGCGACGCTCATTATAGTGGGCGTGGACACGCTAGTGTGGTAGCTGTAGGCCGAGTTTTTGTGTTGCAGTTTGGTAGTGGTCTTGCTTTTGTTTTATTGTTCCTGATATCTCATTGTGGCAGCCGAATTGTTGATCTTATGACATGGCACTTCTCTGTTTGATACTGTGGTGGCGCGTGTCAAAATAAAATGCCATAACTCTGACGACAGAGGTAAAAAGACAGCGCTCCTGGAACTCCTATGCTCTAAGCAGATCGAGGTAACAAAGTTTATTCCTGTTTACGATGGATTCGTTGCACTCATGCTTGATAAAGATAATGCAGGAAAATGTTTTATGCCTGATATCAAGCTCCTGTTGGAAGAAAGTGGATTTGCTTCACTCATGCCACCCGAACCGAAGGTTCTAAAAAACTTAATTATATCCAGGGTCGATGATATCATATACGAGAGAGATGAAGATAATCTAAAAATATAAATTGAAGAAACAAATGCCTAGATGAACGATGATACTGAAAATATTTTCAAATTTCTAAATCTCCAGTCATTAAAACTACAATTTATAAAACAATGCCATTGCCAAGAAATGCATTGAATCTGGACTGAAGGCATTTAATTGAGTATACCAGCAAGAATCATCAAGCAGGAAACTTATATTCCAATAATTTGCTGCATAAAATGCTATAAGCTTGAAGATCACGTTAAAAAAATTGTAGTATCCAAAGTATGTAGTAAACAAGGCGTATAACATCTGCTCAGAATGTGCTCAAATAGATCGCGTTTTTTTTGTTGTGCAAGGAAAATAAAAAATGTAGGATTAGCTGCTATGGCCCCATAGTACCCTTGCCATGAGATGTCAAATACGGAAATATATTATAAAACAAAAGTGGAAAGAACTAGCAAAAAAATATGGCAAAACGCTCTCAGAAATCCCAAGGACAGAACACTCAAATATATATCATCCTACAGGTGTTTATAATAAAAATATATTTAAAATCACAACTTGCATCACTCGTGTTCACTTCGTGAACATTGCAGATCCTGGATGTTATGAAGTTGAACTTAAGATATTATGACAAGAATTTACCCAACTTTAAAATACCTGAAAATTCAAGATCAGAACTAATATTCTCTAGATCCTCTAAAGTCTAAAACGACAGAAAATGAAACGCCGACAACTAAAACACCGAACTTTAACTCCAAACCTAAAAGCACTATAGCAAAGCCCACCGAGACAAAATGTGGCTAAAGGAGCTATACCTAACATACAAGGAGAAAATGAAACTGCAGAAAATAAGAATATATATATATATATATATATGAGCTAAGAGCACACACTAACATTCATGGATGGTCAAGGCAACAAACACTACATGATATCTAACCTTCTTTGGAGAAAGCTGTAGGCCTACCTGGGTTATTCAAGGATTAACATTTTCAAAATATTTCCTTGCGTCCCTTTAAAAAAAATACAGCCTCTTTTTCTTCTCTTGATGGTAGATCATTTATGTATGTTTGTGTGTTTGTCAGTTTTCACACATCCCCCTGACCCTGCTGTTCCTCATTCTATCAAATCGTCTCAACCGTGATAGTATTCTGATTAATGGTAGGCTTATAAAAAAAAAAAAAAAAATGACTAGACAGGATGCTAGTTCCTAAAAAAAATTAGCAGAAAGGTTCCAGGAAGGAATGCTACTTTGGTTTTAAAAGTATGAAGAACTCTAGATACTTCTCTCTATGAAGAGCTTATTATTGGAAACGGGAAAAACAATCATGAAAAGAAGTTCAAGGTTTTACAAGTGAAAAGGATAACGGAATGAAGATACTGGTAAACGTTTGCAAGGCAGACAAAATAAGAATGAGAAGGATTAGAAGTCTTGTGCAGGGAGGCTGCGGGAGTGGGAGGCATGCAGTTAGCAAGTCCTTGGGATAATGTCTTGGTGGCCCCAGGTAACGCTATCCACACATATACTGTATAAGCAGGAACATTGTGTATAGTGGCTACAGACCAGCCTTCCCAAAAGTACCGATAAGTCCATCCAATACATCACAATTAAAGACAAAATAGAGTTCATTATTGTTTTGGCATCAATTTTATTTTTCTTAAAGCGGCTATCACACGGTGCGTTTCGTCGGACTGTTTCGTCGAACTTGCCATTTGGTCGGACTGTTTGGTCGAATTTCGAGGGTCATTTCACCGAACATGTTCGATGAAATGGTTTTGTGAAATTATACAAAATGTTGCACATTTCGTCGACATACTCTTTGGGGTCAAAATAAGTCTATACTTTTTCTGTAAGTTATAAATAGTGTTAGCAATTATTAAGCATTGAAATGAACACCATCATATAATACGTAACAGTAAAATTAAAACGATCATCTATATTATATATTATAGATTTTCAGAAATATGAAGCTGATTGATGTGTTTACATTTTTTCGGAAAAAGTTTTAAGTAAATATGAGATTAGAAGTATAAAGGGGGGAGAATGGAAAAGAGCGTGTGGTTTTGACTGAAATGGGATGTGAAAAGAAAGAGGTGNAAGAAGAAAAAAAAATTCACCCAAGTTTAATGGAATAGGAAAAAAATTCACCCAAGTTCAATGGTATAGGAAAAAAAATCACCCAAGTTCAATGGAATAGGTAAACGCTAGGCAGGTAAGAGACTATTGATTCGATTTCCTTAAATTAAGATATTGTTAGGCACCACCACCACCATCACCACCACCACCAACAACAACAACAACCATGAGAAGACCTGTGACATTTTTTGCATAAATTATTTATAAACTTTTTTGCACTGGCTTTTTTAAAGACTAATAGTTGGCTGACGTTTTTTTTACCATTTTCTCTGGCTTTTTCTCCTTCCTTTCCTTTCCTTTCCCATATCTTCTCTTCCCTTCCCATCCCATCCACCCCTTCCCTTCCTATTTAAATAATTGATATATATGGTTGCACCGTGAGTGTGGTACATTGTACTTGAGTATGATGAGTAGAGGCAGAAACTTTGAGATGCAGGTTAGCGGTGGTCGTGTTGGTAGCGACGGTTGTGGTAGCGTCAGCACGAGCGGTCTATAGGCTCGGAGGTGCGTGGGTACAAGGTCTCTGTGTGTCACCGAGTGTCTCTTAAAGTAGAGTGCATGGATATGAGGAATAATAAGTAGTCACCTCTGTAGATTTGAAGCCAGATGATGTATTGGTCAGGATCAGAATATACAGGAGATGTTGGGTGGGCGGCACACGTGGCCGCCCGACGAGACGGGTCACGAAGCCGTATGCGTGACCTATGAGTGACCTGTGTGTGTCCCTGTGTCTCCCGGGCAGACGCGTCAACCCTCTTTATAGACTGGTCAAGGAGCGCGGAGTAATACATGAGTGTTTCCATATATCCTACCTACAGTAGACACACCTGACACCTGATCTAGGGGGCGGGACACTAGTAGGAAAATTCCTCTACACAGCTGCCTACTCGGTGTAGGTCAAAAGAATATAGAAAGAAGGTGCTAAGAGAGTAATTGGAGAGAGTAATTGGAGAGAGTACACCTACAGTACAGTACATGGTGTCAAGCGGCATCCTTTGTTATATTGAATAATTATTAACCTCACTTCAATATACTTTTTTTTAACAAACACAGTTGTTTATCCTCGCGCCAAGAAATGTGAGATTGTAGCGACTAAAGTAGTCACCCCTTTCAGTCTTATCATGTTTCCGTTCTCTGCCAGTGCGGTCTCTAACAGAGAATCAGCGTAGCACGGGGACTATTCTATTTCGTAGTCTTCAATAATTGTTATTGTAATTATCATGTGTTTGCACTGTTATCAGCTTATCAATATAATTAATTATTACAACGTGTCACCAGAAAATATATACTGGAAGTGTCTTTGGTGAAACTCGCATGTCTTGGTCGAGTTTCTCATACACCTTGAAAATCACCATTTATGAAACCTGAAATTTTGTATATATACTCCAGATTTTATGCAATAAAATAACCTGAACTGACAAAATGAGTATCCTTCATTCCAGTTCAACCATAAGCTATGAACACTCCACCTAGTTACAAATGGTGACCCTGGAGTGTAAGCTAATGGTTCCTAGGTGGCTTAAACTGGTGCTGTCCATCTCGGCATAGAAATGCAATTTCTATGCTTTGCTGGACACAAGAGCACACCTCTCCTAGTCGTGGGACCTGCGTCTTCGGAAGCATTCGTCCCATTGCTCCCGCTGTATATTCCTAGCCTCCAGCTTCACTGGTGATCGCTAGGTTGAAAGCGGGATAGGGAGAAGTACACTTATACGTGTAGCCGCCACCTAGTCAGGTTTCCCACCCAAACCCCGGCACCTTCTGTGCCTTCCTCAGGGCATTTTTGCCCTCAGACGCCTTACTGCGTCCTCAGCGGCCTATGCGCATTCAGCGCGGCCACTACCCCGCCAGGCGCCTCACTGCGTCCTCAGCGGCCTTATGCGCATTTAGCGCGGGCCCTGCTTCCTCCGAGGCCTCACTGCGGCCTATGCGCATTTAGCGCGGCCGCTGCCCCCCTCCAGACGGCTCACCGCGTCCTCAGCGGCCTTATGCGTGTTTAGCGCGGGCCCTGCTTCCTCAAACGCCTCAGTGGCCTATGTGCACTCAGCGCAGCCACTCCACCCTCTGACGTCTCCTTGCGCCCTCAGCACGACCTCACGCGCATTCTGCGCAGCCCCACGGTGTTATTGAATCACTCCACGGCCGCCGCTCGCCGCCCTATGGATTACCAGCCCTGTGGATTACTCAACCCTCAACTCCACAGTGTTAACGTGACTCACTCCACGTCCGCCGCTCGCCGCCCTATGGATTACTCAACAACCCTGTGGATTACTCAACCCTAGCCCACAGTGTTAAAGTGACTCGCTCCACGGCCGCTGCTCGCCGCCCCATGGATTACTCTACTCTTCCCGCGGATTAACGGTGCTCCCACCCCCAGTTAAGTGCAGTTACTCACCGGCGTACAGTTCCGCACCAGTGCTACTTGCGTAACTGTTTTGTTCCCTGAACAACTGGGACACCCGTCCAGTCCACACCTGCGCTTTCACTCAACTTCGCCATGCCTGACGACGACAACCTACCCACTGCAGCAGCAGTGACACTGAGAGCGCCACCTTTCTCTCCACTTAACCCGTCCATGTGGTTCACTGTCCTGGAATGCGGATTCAAAGCGTCCAAAATCACAAACAAGCTCACCCAGTTCACCCACGCCGCTAGTTTCCTGCCTCTCGACGTCCTTCCACAAGTTGCTGACGTAATCTCAACAGCTGCCACCTCCGCCACACCCTACGAAGACCTAAAAAAGTGCGTACTCTCAAGCCTCCAGTCTTTACCGCCACCCGCCTTAAAGAACTGTTCCCCAAAGGACGAGTTGGGTGACGAGAAACCGACAGACCTACTGCGTCGCATGAAGCTACTACTGGGTGACAAGTATAGCACTTTCGACCAGAGTTGTTCAAACAGCTGTTTTACCAACGCCTGCCTACTGCTACACAAAACGTCCTTTTCTGCGTCAAGGATAACCTAGACCCCGATGCCATCGCCAAGTTAGCAGACGACTTTGTGGCAACAGTTCCTACACAACATGTCTCTTCAGTGTCCTCAGCTTCAACCCAGGACAACACTCAGCTCGCCTGTCACCAGCTGGTATCCCAGCTTTCGACAGAAATCATCTCTCTCAAGAATCAGTTCACGACTGAGGTCACTTCCTCAAAGGCAAATGCAGGACCACCAACGACCCCGCTCATCCACACTCAGCAACGCCAGTACCGTCCACGGCCACCCACACCTCAACGCCGCCAGCAACGCTTCCGCTCGAGAAGCCAGGACTCTGCTGGTACCACGACAACTTCGGCAGCAAAGCCTCAAAGTGCGACCCCCCCTGCTCGTACGTGGCATCAAACGAAAAAGGCGAGTACTAGTGCAGCATACTTCTCGCCAAACCTCATCGCTGCTCCGCCTTCACGACAAACGCTCCAACTTCAGTTTCCTGATCGCCCACCGGCGCCGATGTCAGCGTTATCCCGCGCCCGCCAGTCTACGAACCTTACCTCCCATCCTGAATCTTTTCGCCGCTAACGGGACCAAAATACCTGTTTACACACGGCGCACCTTAAAACTCAATCTCCACCTACGACGTTCTTTCGAATGGACCTTCTATGTCGGGAACGTTTCCCAAGCAATCCTCGGAGCAGACTTTCCCGAGGCACTTCAACCTCTTGGTGGACGTCAAGGGTCAAAAATTGGTTGACCCACTCACCTCCATCTCCTCCACAGCACGACCAGCGCCAGGACACAGCATGCACCTTTCTGTCATCCAAAAGGACCACCAGTTCGCCGACCTTCTTAGATCTTTCCCTACGCTGACTTCAACCTTACTCAGCCAGCTTGCCCGACAACACCAGGTCACGCATCACATCGAGACACAGGACCTCCAGTACACGCCAAGGCCCGTCGCTTAGCGCCTCAACGCTACCGGCAAGCCAAGGCCGAGTTCGAGTCTCTGATGCGACAAGGTATTGTGCGGCCCCAGCAGCAGCAACTGGTCATCAGCCCTCCCCCGTCGTCCCCAAGAAGAACGGCGACATACGGCCCTGCGGAGGACTACCGTGCCCTCAACTCTCACACCCAAAGGGACAGATACCGGTGCCAAACATCCAGGATTTCTCGTCCCAAACTCATCGGCTCCAAACATTTTCTCACGCATAGACCTTGTCAAGGCCTTTCACCAGATCCCAGTCCACCCTGATGACATCCCGAAGACTGCCATCATCACACCTTTCGGCCTGTTCGAGTACGTCAGGATGCCTTTCGGTCTCATGAATGCGGCCCAGACCTTCCAACGTTTCATTGACGAGGTTCTTCGAGGTTTGCCTTCCTGCTTCGCATACATCGACGACCTACTCATCGCGAGCCCAGATGAAGCCTCACACCGCCAGCACCTTCACCAAGTCCTCACCCCCCTGCAAGACTACGGCATACAGATCAACGCGGACAAGTCTGAGTTCGGCGTCACCTCTCTCACCTTCCTCGGCCACACTGTAACTCCAGCAGGTTTCGCTCCACTCCACACGAAGTGTGAAGCCATTCGGCAGTTCCGAAGCCATCCACCCAGCGTAAACTCAAAGAATTCCTGGGGCATGATCAATTACTACAACCGTTTCATCCCACGCTGCTCTCTCCTCCTTCAGCCACTCCACGCCATGATCAGACCCTGTAAGAAGGGTCAATCTGTCACACTGATCTGGATTCCGGATGCTGACGCTGCTTTCTCGCAGCTAAAAAGGCCCTCAGCGACACAGCCATGTTGTCTTTCCTTCCCCTGACGCGGAGACTTCCATCGTAACGGACGCCTCCGACACTGGGACCGGTGCCATCCTCCAACAACTCGTCGACGGTGCTTGGAAGCCGATTGCCTTTTTCTCACAGAAGCTCAAACACGGCCGAAACCAAGTACAGCGCATTCGATCGAGAACTTCTCGCTATCTTCAAGGCCGTCAAGCGTTTCCGCTACTTCATTGAAGGCCGTCACTTCCGTGTATACACTGACCACAAGCCTCTCATACTACCTTTTTGAAAAACAAGGACTCTTACACCCCACGGCAGTTTCGCCACATGGATTACATCTCTCAATTCACGACCCACATCAGGTACATCAAAGGTGCAGGACAACGCCCCCGCAGACGCCCTCTCCGAAACATCACTGCTGTGACGTCCTTTTCTCTTGACTACGCCGCCATAGCTGCTGATCAGTCCGACGACGCTGAATTGAACAAGCTACTGCACAACCCGGCGCTCAAAATGAAGCAACTCACGCTCCCAGGTACCAAGGTCGTCCTCTACGCTGACATTCTACAGACACCGTCCGTCCCTACCTGCCACAACGACACCGCTACCAGGCTTTTCGTCAGCTCCACGATCTCTCTCACCCCGGCATCCGAGCTACACAGCATCTGATGACGTCCCGTTTCGTATGGGAGGGCATCAACAGAGACGTCAGACATTGGACTCGCACCTGCACCAGCTGTCAAGCCTCCAAGGTGACTCGGCACACCCACTCTCCACCGGCACTTTCTCACCCGTCACGGAGAGATTCGACCACGTCCACATTGACCTGGTCGGGCCCCTGCCACCTTCTGCCGGTCATCGCACATCCTCACCTGCGTGGATCGTTTTTCACGTTGGCCGAAGCCACCCCTATCGCTGACATCACAACGGACACCGTCGCCCACGCCTTCATCACTACCTGGGTCTCAGGTTCGGTGTCCCACTCAGCCTCACCTCAGATCGTGGCGGCCAGTTCGAGGCCAAAGTATGGAACAAGGTCATGACCCTGCTCGGCATCCGCCGCTACAGGACTTCCAGCTACCACCCACAGGCCAACGGCATGGTCGAACGTTTCCATCGCCAATTAAAGTCCCCTCATGGCTTTCCCCCAACGAGAGATTTGGCCCCTGGCTCTCCCCATCGTTCTCCTCGGCATCAGATCATCCCTGAAGGAGGACCTGCACCACTCCTCGGCTGAGCTGGTTTACGGCACCAGTCTTAGACTCCCAGGTGAACTCCTGGTGAAAACACCCGACCTTGCACCCTGCAGTGTCCACGACTTCGCCTCTCGCCTCAAAAGCACTATGGGAAGCTTCAGCCAGTGCAGCCTCGTTCTTCCCAAAGAAGACCTTTGTGAGCCAGGACCTCGACACCTGCACCCAAAGTTTTCGTACGCGTAGATGCCGTTCGCCGGCCTCTAACGCAGCCCTACCAAGGCCCCTACCTCGTCCTGAGAAGTACCAGGAAGACTGTCACCATTGACAGAAACGGTACTCAGGACGCAGTGGCCATCGACCGCGTCAAACCGGCATACCTGTTGGCCCCAGAGCAAGCCCACATCGCTACCATCACATCGCCAACACCCAGGCAACGCCGCTCTACAAAAGCTCTACAACGCCGCTCTCCGCTCAAAGTCTCGTTCCTCCTCCCGCGTCACTAGGGGGGGGGTACTGTAGCGACTAAAGTAGTCACCCCTTTCAGTCTTACCATGTTTCCGTTCTCTGCCAGTGCGGTCTCTAACAGAGAATCAGCGTAGCACGGGGACTATTCTATTTCGTAGTCTTCAATAATTGTTATTGTAATTATCATGTGTTTGCACTGTTATCAGCTTATCAATATAATTAATTATATACAACGTGTCACCAGCAATATATACTGGAAGTGTCTTTGGTGAAACTCGCATGTCTTGGTCGAGTTTCTCATACACCTTGAAAATCACCATTTATGAAACCTGAAATTTTGTATATATACTCCAGATTTTATGCAATAAAATAACCTGAACTGACAAAATGAGTATCCTTCATTCCAGTTCAACCATAAGCTATGAACACTCCACCTAGTTACAAGATTAGGTGGAACTATTGTAATCATATACCTTATTAACGCTCACCTGTGGAAGGAAGGCAGGTGAGAGAGGGAGCCTGTCAATCAATCAATCATTGAAGGCATACGCCGGGGGGCACGTCGCCTCGCCCACCCTGCGACGACGCTCCCAAGGGTCAACACGAGCGAGTCACCATGCAGGCTCCTTTCCCATACCAAGCATCTCTGGACAAGAAACATCAACTTGCCCCAGCCACGAGCCTTGTGGGTGCCACCTTGGCCTCCTCCACGCCGGATTGTCTCTTACAGATACAACCTGATGGGAAGGATCTGATTCAGGGTAGTGTGCCACATGCCCATATAACCGAAGATGGCGCTAACGGACTATGCAGGTAATAGGCCTCGATTCAGTCTCACGGTGCAATGGCTGATTTGACACGTAATCATCCCAGGGATACCCCATGATTCTGCGATGACACTTATTACCAAAGGCATCGATTCGTCTCTTCAAATCGCTATTTAGTGTCCATTAGGGTACGCCGTAGGTCCAGTGAAAAGTGAAATATAGATTATTTCGAATCTGGCAAGATGTTTTCTTATGTAAAATTGAGTTTTAAGGGTAGTTTGTCTGCTTCAACGTTTTGGTTTGAGCACTTCTTGCTATGCAAAAATGGACTTTTATATTGATATGCAAAACATAGCTTAAAGTGCGATTTTGCATAGTAAGAATTGCTCAAATGCAAAAATGGAATAAGATAAAATCGTCTTAGAATTCCATTTTACATAGGAAATTGGCATGCCAAAAATTGAGAAAAAGAATTTTTGTTATACGGCGTACCCTAACCAGGGTACCAGAATAGTTTGATTGGGTTACGATGGGAGGAAGGACAAGACCAGGGCGATAGTGCCCGACAGTTATGGGAAACTGCACCCAAGGTTGATCAGGGAGGAGCATATGTCAGTGACAGAGGAGCCATCTGGAAAGTACCTTTGGCACTTTATACCAGAGGACCCGGTGCCACCTGAGAAGCCTGCGTTCAAGGTGGCTCAGGCTCTCTATGATCTGCTGGTGACATACGACTCCACCGACACACTGATCGTACTGCAAGGTGACTCAACTAGGGCCAACACGGGGTGGAAGGGTGGTACTCACGCCCATTTGGAGAAGATGCTGGGACGCAAGCTCTTCTGGGGTATATGCGTGTTGCACACAAACGAGTTGCCCCTGCGCCACCTTATCACCAGCATCGACGGGCCTACCTCATCTGATACTGGCTTCACGGGTCCAGTGTGCAGTCTGCTGTCCAGCGTGAATGAGATGCAGTACAACGCAGAGTTCAGAGGAGTGCCACGCTGTGAAGATCTCACGGAGATACCGGAGTATATCCTGGTCAACATGTCCACTGACCAGCAGGTCTCCTACTAGCTGGTACAGGCTGTGAAGCGGGGCGTTCTCCCATCCGAGCTACAGGAGATCAAGTGTGGCATTGTCCCACTCTAGATGGCTCACCACAGCCCAGTCGCTCGTGTACATGTGGACCAGAAAGCATGGACTGACTGGCAAAGAACTGAACACCCTGGAAATCCTAGTCAAGTACTGCCTGCAGGTGTACTTCAAACTCTACTACGACATCAAGGTTCACCACAGACTAGAGGACGGCCCCAAGCACATCCTCACGCAGCTCAGAGTGATGAGGTCGCAGCCCAAGAAGGTCCAAACAGCTGTGACCTTCTACGTGTGGACAGGAGCATGGTTCGCACACTCAGAATGTGTTCTCTTCTCGCTGATGGCGAGTCAGAGTGAGGACGACCGCAGGTTCGCCGTGACTCAGATTTTGAAGCTGAGGGCTGGCGAGGAGTGTGGGGAACCAGTGTAAGACCTCGCATCACCACCCAAGCTGAACTTGTCAGCCACCAGCTTGCAGACACTGATCAGCTGGCAGCCTGGCCAGGTGCACGAGCCGGCATTCACCTGTTCACTGTCCGGGGATCAGATCCAGGAAATCCTGGTCAAGCCGTACGAGGTTCCGGAGTTCTCTATCCACACTCAGAGCACCGAAAGAGTCGCGAAGCAGGTGACAGAGGCTGCGGCAGCAGTGGTGGGGCAGCAGGCCAGAGCCGGGTTCATCCGGGCTCGGGCCCACCACCGGGAGACCATGCCCTGCTTCAGGTCTAAGAAGGACATGATGGACACGTTCTAGGCCAACGTAGAGGCTGTGACACTGTGATGTAGTGCCTGATGAACCAACTGATCAAAAAGAGCTTACCACGCTAGTCATTGGAACTCATATTGGTGCATGATGCAATACACAGGATCAACCGGACACTGCGTACTCATTTAAGCATTATTCGATAAGGGTGCAATATAAAAGTGCGATTTTGCATCAATTGCTCAAATGCAAAAATGGAAACAGATAAAATCGTCTTAGAATTCCATTTTACATAGGAAATTGGCATGCCAAAGTTGATAATTTTTTTGTTTGTTATATGGCGTACCCTAGGGTCCATATCTCGCAACCATAAAGTAAGACAGGGATCACAAGCGACTTGAAGATCCGGATCTTTGTCCTCCTGCACAGGTACGACAACGCCAAATACTCCTGCTGATCGAATCCATAACACCGTGTGGCTATGCCAATCCGCCGTAAGACTTCTTGACGTGACCCGCCGTCATTATGGACTGCGCTACCGAGGTATATAAAACTTTCCAAGATTTCAATGTCCTCGCCGCACGCATGAACAGACTATACTGTTTCATCTAGTAAGCCTCCAAACACCTGGACCTTGGTCTTAAGCCAGGAGACCTCAAGTTCCAAAGACTTTGTCTCCTCGTGCAGCGCCTCGAGAGCCATCACCAGGACCTCCAGTGACTCAGCAAAAATTACTGCATCATCGGCAAAAACAAGATCACTGATCTTGGTGTTGCCGAGGGATGCTCCACAATCACTTTGATCACTACAACCTTGCCCAATACCCAGTCCATACAATAATTGAAAAGTGATGGGGCAAGGACGCACCCTTGCCTCACTCCTGTATTCACAGGAAAGAAGCTAGATACACCTCCCCCACACTTCACAGCACTCTCACTCCCAGAATACAGACCAGTCATCAAACCAATTCCTTGCAGGAATCCCGTGAGGTCGCAAAAGATCCCAGAGTGACTCACGATGCACTGAGTCAAAGGCCTTTTTGAGATCAACATAGGCTGCAAGCATCCCCTGTCGAAAACTCACGTCGGCAGTTCCACCAGAATACGAATCCCTAGGATACGGTCCGTTGTTGACTTACCAGGCGTGAACCTAGACTGCTGAGGTCGCTGATGCTTCACCACATGACTGCGGATCTGCGTCAGCAATAGATGGGCAAGCACATTGCCTGACACGCTGAGCAGTGTAATACCGCGGTAATTGTTGCAGTCCTGACGGTCCCCTTTCCCTTTCCAGATAGGACGACCAGCCCCCTTTTCCAGTCAGGAGGAATGGTACCTGATTGCCACACGGCAGTCAGTACAGTATGCAACCCGCGGATCATGGCTCACCCCAGCTCTGAGGGGCTTCGCACTGATATTACAAACACCAGCTACCTTTCCACCCCTCAACCTTGCTACTGCCTCTCTGACTTCGTCAAGAGAGGGTGCGGTTTCGTCAATGGGAGGATCTGCATCCACTGCCTGTAACCCAGTGGTGTGAAACTGCTCAGTTGGAGGGTCCACCGTGAACAACTGCCCAAAGTACTCAGCCTAACGAGCCAGCTGCCCATCCATGTCCGACACGAGGCGCCCATCTGTTGCTCGAATAGCACTCGCTCGAGATGGAAACTTGGAGCGAGCTTCTTCAGGGCTCGGTAGGCGGGTCGGAGGTCATTAGCGTTCAAATGGCCCTCGACATCCTCAGCGAGGCTCCTGATATCCATCTCCTTGCTCTCCCCAGCAGGGTTCTAGTCAAGCGTGACAGAGCCTGTGCTGCTCCTGGTTCCCAGCCAGCTGGTAGCGCGACTCTCCACGATTTTCTCCAGCGTCTCCGTCCAGACAATACCACGCCTTGACCTCGGGCGCTACCCAATACACTCGTTGGCAGCCTGTAGAGTTTCACGTTTGAATGTATTCCACAATTTTACAGGGTCCTGAGGGCACCGAGCACATCAAACCGATTTGAGACTGCCACTGGGCACATGTCATGTCCTTCAGTTTCTCAAGATGAAAACACAGTATGGTTACCTCATGAAATTCTTCTGGACTTGACATGAAGCTTAAGTGTAGCAACAACAAGTCTGTGATATGTTCCAAAGAAGTCAGCACTCTGGTAAACCGTGCAGTTCTGGAGGATCCTCCAACGGGTACTAACGAGGACGGACGTGGTCGATCTTCTTATCTACCCCTCCGGCATTACCATACCATGTACAGTGGCGTAGCTCTGGTCTCTGATACCAAGAACCTGCAATTTTCATCCTTTTGGACCTTGCAAAATTCAGAAGCAGAAAGCTGTTAATGTTTCTGGTACCAGAGCCATGGGGACCAACACATAAGCTCATAGCCATCTATCACAGTGCCAGTAGTAGCATTGAAGTCGCCCAAGACAATGAGTGTGTCCCGAGTAGTAGAGGACCCTACCATTGAGCCCGTGACCAATTTCTCCTGATCAAGGTTTGAAGGTGGTTTTTAAATGACTTGAGGATACTGAACAAAATAAGCCCTCATGTCCCTCGCAAAAGTGCTGGCTAACTCCGCCAGGGGACAAAATACAAGATGGCCACCGTGAAAACTTGATTTGTCATATCTTCACTCATTTAATAGCTATTAATATGTTCTTGGTGTCTAAATATATGTTTCTAAGGTCAAGGAAAGCAATAAAAACATCATAGAGTGGATTTGTGGACAAAAAGTCATTGTAATTGATTATTTTAATAAAAAATGAAGACAAAACCTTTCAATATTCATCATTTTCGAGAACCGTATCATGCTTATTTGCCACTAATCACATGAAGCTTTTTTTCACTGGATTATAACTCAAGTTGATGTTACTGATAAATGATGTAGCCCAATTCGTCTCAAAATGTGTTACAAGAACTCCAAGTAACACGCTATGGCTGATACACAACTTGAATTTTCTATTAGTAT
>JACEEZ010000519.1:50002-65633 GCA_016584305.1 Chionoecetes opilio
CCCGCGCCGTACCCGTGGCCGCGGCGGTACGGGGCTGACGCCGTTATAGTGGACGAGAACTGCGCGTTCGCTCTTTAGGTCAGACACACACACACTCGGGGGCTAACACTGCACTCTTAGCCTCTCTCGCTTTACCACATACACCACACCTGTCACTACACACCTGTACGGCCTCGCAACACACCTGTACAGCCTCGCAACACACGTCACTACACACCTGTACGGTCTCATAAGACACCTGTCACTACACATCTGTACGGCCTCGCAAGACACCTGTCACTACACACCTGTACGGCCTCGCAACACACCTGTCACTATACACCTGTACGGCCTCGCAAGACACCTGTCACTACACACCTGTACGGCCTCGCAACACACCTGTCACTACACACCTGTACGGCCTCGCAAGACACCTGTCACTACACACCTGTACGGCCTCGCAACACACCTGTTGTCTGTGTATCACCGTAAATAAATGACTTGGAAGGTTCGACGATGCACTAGGTTGGAAGTTAGTAGTAGTAGTAGGTGTTAATAGTAGTTGTAGGTGGTAATAGTAGTAGTAGGTGGCAATAGTAGTAGTAGTAGTAGGTGTTATATAGTAGTAGGTGGTAATATAGGCTATCACATGCCAGCAGCCAACACCCAGCCACTGCCTGGGCCGGCCCATGTATTTGTTTTGGTGATGGCAAGATGGCGGCTGGTGGCTGGTGGCTGACTTCAGTATCTCGGCCACAGCTAGCCCAGATGTTGTTGTTGTTTGTCTATCGGGCCTCCAGCAGGGGAGGACCACGAGCTAGCTTGAGCCCGTCAGAGAGATGCTTTGATGTCGCAGAGTGGAGTGCGTTGATCGGTGGCAGCCTAGTGCGGCAGCGCGGCGGCGCTAGGCTGCGGGCAAAAAAGACGGGAGGCGAGGGGCATGGCCACACTCGCCGTTCCCGGAAGAGAGGAGAGTGTCCGTGCTGCTGGCGTGCGGCACGAGGTCTGGCTTGTCCATCCTGACGAGGAGTGCGGGGCACTCAGCAGGATACACTCTCCGTGTGGGGGGGGGCACAGCAGGCTGCTACGCGTCGGGGATGAGGGGGAAGAGTGGCCATGAGGGGGCTGCCCGGCCCGCTGCCATGGGGGTTGGCTTGTTATCCCAGCCAGGAGCTCTGGTAGGCGGTGACTGCTGGCTCCAACTCTGTAGCCCAGATCTGCGATCCATGTTATATAGATCAGTGGCTCTACCCAGCATGAAAAGAACAAAAGCGAATAACAGCCCACTCACAGAAAAGCCAAACGAAGACCAAACAACCAGTCAGCGTCTCCCACTCAAGAAGACGAGAAGCAAAAGCTATCTACCAATCAACGACATCGGTAATAGGCTGCGTAGCAGGCAGACCGGCTATAAATAGCGCTTCACTTCGCATCTTAATCATGCTCACCTCAACTCCTGAGGAGAAAGCATCTTCCATATGCTGCTGAAGAAGGGTTCTTAGACCCGAAATCGCGATACAGCAAGCATGACAAGCTACGGCGAAGTCATAAAAGTGATTACAAAAGAGAATAAGACACTCTTAAGACAAAGAGAAAATATCTATATGAATATAATAAACGCTGAACTAGCTATCACTTTTAACGAGATATATATATATATATATATATATATATATAATATATATATATATATATATATATATATATATATATATATATATATATTATATAATATAATAATATAAGCGCAAGTGTGTGTGTGTGTATGTGTGTCTGTGTGTGTGTGTGTGGTATAGGTTCCGCCCCCAGTGGCTGAATCCCATCATATTCCACATTTTGGAAACCAGGTTGACCATGGGAAGGTTTTAAGCCCACTTATGAGATGATCCGATCACTTTTTGTTCTTTTCTTTAGCAGCCTATTAGCGATAATTGTGAAAAAAAGTAGGTTGCGAGAATTGAGGAAACCTTGATGTAGGGTGATGGGTAATGGGTGAGTGCATGGGTGGGGTGATGGGTAATGGGTGTGGGGTGATGGGTGAGTGAATGGGTGGGGGGTGATGGGTGAGGGAATAGATGGGGGGTAATGGGTGTGTGGTGATGGGTAATGGGTGGGGGGTGATGGGTAATGGGTGAGTGAATGGGTTGGGGGTGATGTGAATGGGTTGGCGTTAATACATACATTTCTACATCCATGATTTCAGGAAAGTTAGAAGGGGCTATCTGGAGAGTCTGTGTTTGGTGGGCCGAAGGCCCACCACCTGGTGGATTGGTGGATTTGGTGGTGGTGGTGGTGGATTTGGTGGACCTGGTGGATTTCTGACTCCAGGTGCTTATGTATCAATACATTCTAAACACATTACATGGCGGTAGTACTCTGTCAACGCGTTTGATTAAAGATTGAAGAGGATTTTGATGATTTGCCATCGACATTCAGTGTGTGAAATTGAAGTAAACACCTTCCATGTAATGAATTCTCAGATACTGCTTACACAAACGATAATAATGGTAAGAATAAAATAACTGTAGACTATTTTTATTGTCTCAGATAAATGCTTTAAAAAACATGACAATAGGCAACTTCAATCAAGATCACCCAACTATGAAGCTACACAAGGTCGCGATACCTACACGTCGTAGTTCCTGTTAAGAAAAGCAAATACGTCAGCAAATACATCTTGTCATATTCAATAAACAGTGTACCATACAATAGTTGGACAAGATAGATATAATGATAAGGATTAGTTGGTTGGTTTCATGATTCTCTTCTCATATCTTATCATATTTGCTGACATGATTAAAATGTATACATGTTGCTTCCGTGAAACTCGAAATCGATTGATACTAAAAAAAAACCCACGATAGTCTTCACATAGTTTTGATTTCTCTCTTTTTTCTAGGCGATTTATTTCCATCCTAAATATATCGCCATGATTTGTTATAATACATCGAAAACTAGGAAGAGTTTAATGTTTGTAGTATAAATAACTTGATAGTGATACTTGCAATTAACAAGCCACCAGTCGCTTACAACACTATATATATATATATATATATATATTATATATATATTATATATATATATATATATAATATAAAAAGTATATATATATATATATATATATATATAATATATTATACTATATCGTTAAAAGTGATAGCTATAGTCTATTCACTTAAGCTGGATTCCTGGGCTGGGAGCTGCTCGATGCCTAGCCGAGTTTGTAAGGACGTCGCTGATTGGCTGATAGACTCGGGCTGGGTGGCGATGGTGGTGGTACTTGCCTCGCCGCAACCCAAAACCCTTGCGTTGCCTCAGAAAAAATATTCATATTTCTTGGCTTTACTCACCTCTTACACAAGATAGGCCTATTTTGTTTGCATCAGTGAATCAGGCAGTGATTGTTCAACAACAACACGCCATTCATAACTCAATAGGGTAAAAAATAAAGTCATGACTGACTATCACAAGAGTAGGCGGACTTTTAGGTTTTCAGTGCATTGAAATGTTGTACTCCTACCCGATATTACCAAGCTACCAGATGATATTTATAAAAGCTGAGGCTACCATCGTGTTCATAATACATTGCTGTATATAATGAGCATAAAAAAATTACACTAAGACTACACTAATATTAAGATAATTGAAGGAAAGTAAAAGAGTGTATAAACATTTTTTCTTGCTTATTTTGCTTCAACTCGCTGTAACTCCATAAGTTTTGGTCGCATTCAATTTCAAGAACTGTTTCAAAATCCTTATACTTTTCCGCTACCTGCTAGATGTAGCACGTACCAATAAGGAAAAGAGTAGGTGGTCAAAATGGCTAAGAAAGTTAAACTGTTTCAAACTGGTGCCGTGACGGGTGGAGCCTCTGATAGCTCTCCCGAGAAAAAGTCTCTCCTGTATAGAAGCAATGCTCACCCGTCACTGTGCCAGTTTGCAGTAGTAGTTTAACTTTCTTAGCCATTTTGACCACCTACTCTGTTCCTTATTGGTACGTGCTACATACCACAGGAAGCGGAAAAGTATAAGGATTTTGAAACAGTTCTTGAAAATTGAATGCGACCAAAATTTATGGAGTTACAGCGAGTTGAAGCAAAATAAGCAAGAAAAAATGTTTATACACTCTTTTACTTTCCTTCAATTATCTTAATATTAGTGTAATTTTTTTATGCTCATGATATGCAGCAATGTATTATGAACACGATGGTAGGCTCAGCTTTCATAAATATCATCTGGTAGTTTGGTAATATCGGGTAGGAGTACAACATTTCAATGCACTGAAAACCTAAAAGTCCGCCTACTCTTGTGATAGTCAGTCATGACTTTATTTTTTACCCTATTGAGTTATGAATGGCGTGTTGTTGAACAATCACTGCCTGATTCACTGATGCAAACAAAATAGGTCTATCTTGTGTAAGAGGTGAGTAAAGCCAAGAAATATGAATATTTTTCTAAGGCAAGGCAAGGGTTTTGGGTTGCGGCGAGGCAAGTACCACCACCATCACCACCCAGCCCGAGTCTATCAGCCAATCAGCGACGTCCTTACAAACTCGTCTAGGCAGCGAGCAGCTACCAAGAATCCAGCTTAAGTGAAGAGACTATAGTTCATCGTTTATTATCTTCTTAAAGATATTTTCTCTTTGTCTTAAGAGTGTCTTATTCTCTTTTGTAATCACTTTTATGACTTCGCCGTAGCTTGTCATGTTTGCTGTATCGCGATTTCGGGTCTAAGAACCCTTCTTCAGCAGCATATGGAAGATGTTTTCTCCTCAGGAGTTGAGGTGAGCATGATTAAGATGCGAGGTGAAGCGCTATTTATAGCCGGTCTGCCTGCCACGCAGCCTATTAGCGGCATCGGTGATTGGTAGATAGCTTTTGCTTCTCGTCTTCTTGAGTGGGAGACGCTGATTGGTTGTTTGGTCTTCGCTTGGCTTTTCTGTGAGTAGGCTGTTATTTGTTTTTGTTCTTTTCATGCTGGGTAGAGCTTGTAGGTCGTTTGCCTGTACGTTAAGTTTGGGATTGATCTCTTTTATGTACAGCGCTTCTAGGATGGGAAGTCGCCGTACATCTGCACACATGTCTACCAATTTTGTATTTTCTTCTAGAAATTTTCTTTTTATAATGATGCCATGTTGTTCTAATAGGTGACTTTTTCAACGGCTTCAGCGAGAGAGACATCAACCGTCAGACTAAGAAAATCTTGGAGAACTGGTGCAACCCTAACGCCACAAAAAAGAGTCAAGACATAACTATCTTCTACCGGGCTTTCTTCTCCACCGCTCACCAGGAAGAAGAAAGAATAATATCACAAATCATCCACCGTAACGTGAAACCTGCAGACCAAGAGAGGAGAATAAAACTACAAATTTACTACAAAAACAAGAACACCAGCAACCTCCTTCTCCGTAACAGCCCAAGCCAGGCGAAGGAGACAAAACAAAAGTCCCATGTCGTATATAGGATCACATGCAAAAGAGGAAACTGTGAAGTCCTCCCCTCATCCTACATCGGCATGACGACAACGAAGCTGTCCAGACGTCTTACTTGCCACCTAACTTCCGGAGCCCAAAAAAGTCACCTATTAGAACAACATGGCATCATCATAACAAGAAAATTCTAGAAGAAAATACAGAATTGGTTGACATGTGTGCAGATGTGCGGCGACTTCCCATCCTAGAAGCGCTGACATAAAGAGATCAATCCCAAACTTAACGTACAGGCAAACGACCTACAAGCTCTACCAGCATGAAAAGAACAAAAGCAAATAACAGCTACTCACAGAAAAGCCAAGCGAAGACCAAACAACCAATCAGCGTCACCCACTCAAGAAGACGAGAAGCAAAAGCTATCTACCAATCACCGATGCCGCTAATAGGCTGCGTGGCAGGCAGACCGGCTATAAATAGCGCTTCACCTCGCATCTTAATCATGCTCACCTCAACTCTGAGGAGGAAAACATCTTCCATATGCTGCTGAAGAAGGGTTTCAGACCCGAAATCGCGATACAGCAAACATGACAAGCTACGGTGAAGTCATAAAAGTGATTACAAAAGAGAATAAGACACTCTTAAGACAAAGAGAAAATATCTTTAAGATAATAAACGCTGAACTATAGTCTATTCACTTATAGTAGGGTCACTTAGGGCGATTCGCTTCACATTAGGTGAAGGAAGTATTTTGAGGGTCTCATCCTAAGCATTTTGTGCCGCTGAATCCGAAAAATCGTAGTTGGGTCACTCGTAGCGGTAAGTTTTCGCGCAATTTGCAATTTGGCAATAAATGGCAATTACAAATTGCAGAATGAGAACCAGACGTCGTAGAGACCTCGTTTCGGACTCAAATTGAAGCTTATTAAGAGTGCATAAAATGTTATTTAGTACTCCGTGGTTGTATCTGTTCGCATTACTGAACTATAATGGAAATTAGAGATAAGTGGAAAAAAATATAAAAGGAATAATTTTGGCCTTAATTTCACATCAAAAGTCATGAAATGTTTCTGGCTGTATCTGTTCTCATAAAGGCACTACCGTCTGATTAATAGAAAATGGTAACTTTTCTCTGACTGTCCCCTCATGGTCGTATTTTATGACATACGGTAATGAAATTTCGCAAATAAATGTAAAATTTCATTGGTTATAATTTTAGAAATTAGCTATAAACCCGTAAATAAAATAAATTCATTTATTATATCGCACATTTTCCTTCCCAGGTCTCGCAATGAAATCGGTGTCATTTGCGGTGCAACTAACGGAGATGGGTCCTTCGACCTCGGACGCCCAAGGAGATGTTCGGAGTATGCTGGCCAAGTGGGCTTCGAAAGGCGAATCGTAGAGGCCCACAGGAGGTCCTCTAGAAGGGACGATTGGTCGTGGCACCGACAGTGCATTGCTAAAATCCAGCCCACAAATTCGCGAGGCAGTACGGAGATGAGCAACAGACCTTGCGGCGGAGGCGCACCACCCACGGACCTTCAAGGTAAAAGTAATTTTGTTTTTTTTTTTTTTTCGAAAAAATCTCTCAATCGCATCGTCAGCCTACCACTACATTCAACCGCTGGGCAAGAAGCCAAAGTTTTCAATCGGGGGAACAGGTATTTGTCCCCACGGGATCCCTCAGACTTCACTCGGCGCCTGCTGCTCGCTCCTCCAACTCGACAGCAGTCCTGTACCTTCGCACCATCATCTCCAACTATGAGCTCTCCGCTGTTCCCTCTTGCCCTCTTTGACGACCAAGGCACCCGCGGTCACGACAAAAAAGTGGCCCTGCTCAGGGTTCTGGAGAGATGAAACGCGGCGGTCGCCACGGCCTCGCAAACACCCTTCATCTCTCGCTGTGCTGGTCCTCGACGGGATGGCTATCCTCAGTCAGCACCCGTTTCCGGCTCAGCAAACTTTAAGGACCTGTTGATCCCTCCTGCAGAGAGTTGCCCAACCTGGGTGTTGGCTACGGGGAGTTGCAACCTTGTCTTGTGACAGGACGAATCGGCGCGTCCCTCAAAGACAAGACGAGGGACAACAAAGACGGCCCGAGGTGGAGGATACTATATCGACTCGCAGCAGCGACGAGGATCAAAGCTGGAATGACCAGGCTCATCTTGTCCACTCAAAAAGCAAGCAAGAATGCTATGACCTCTCTCATTGCCTCCCAAATCCAGCACCATTCATGGGGATTACGCGTCGTCTGCGCGTGGCGGGCGACAAAGCGTGGCACTCTCTGGACCGGCGGAAGACCAAGTTCTGCTTCAGACAAGGAAGCGGACACTAAGATGATATAATCATCTCTCCATGCTCGACAACGATGTGGAGGCAACAGTAGTTTCTCCGACACTGACTCCTCGTCCTCCTCCTCCGACACTTCCCAAGATACTCCCAACACGTGCCTCAGCTTGGCAGACAACTTTCAACGTTCAGCTCACCACGATGAACTGGGCTCTCAACGCGGATTTTGATCACGTCCTTCCAGCTCTGACTGGTTGCGACACCATTGCGCCCTCTTCAGGAAAGGCAAGTTGCAAGCTTGGCCTGTGTTTTCAAGGCGGCCCGACCAGGCAAGCCCTCGACGCTTTGGTACCTCCAAGCCCGGAGTCGCGCTGACGCAAGAGAGCCCTGGACGTGCTGTGCCGTTCGTGAGCAGAATTTACGGATAGACCTGCTCTCTGCCGCAGGCAGGTGGACGCACTTCAGAGAATAAGGTTGGAGCAGCACTGGCCCTCCGAAGTCAACGCCAACCACCCAGCACATTATGCGAGCCCGCAACAGGCCGTCGTCTGGAGGGGGCTGTGAAGAAGAGAGGTTGGTGACCCTCTACCCACCAAGTCCGGCTACGGACCAACCTGGCGCTATCCCTTCCACCACTGCCTCCCGCCCCGCAAAGTATCATGGATGGATGCAGTGCGGATGCAAGACGAAGGGCTGCTCGACCAATCGCTGCCCGCTGTCAACGCCTGCAGAACTCCTTGTTCGGAGCTTTGCGATTTGCTCCCCCCGAGATGTTCATCAACGACGAGGAAGATGGGCCATGCTAATGACCACGTCGATGGCGTAGACGACTAGATATTTCGATTTTGTTTCAACTTGTGACGCTCGCTATCGCAAGTAAGAGGATTTTTTTGTGTCTAATTGTTATTTTCCCAAATACGCGAGGAGACTCGGTTTCGTTGTTTGAAATTTTTTGTTCTGATTAATACTCGGTCACTTCGGCCGAAAAAAGGCTTTCGCTTCACCTTAGGTGAAGGAGTTTTGAGGGTCCTTATCCTAAGCATTTTTCAGTTGAAATACCCTGTCTAACGCAATATTGTACCACCCTTGCACAAATTCGTTAGATTAAATGTGTCACTAGAACAATTGTTTTGGTTTATTTTAAAACTTTTTTACTAATTAAAATTTAGTTTTTTAATTAATTAAGAACTCAAGGCTTTTAAGGCCAAAATTATTTCCTTTTATATTTTCCCAATTTTTTTCCACTTATCTCTAATTTCCATTATAGATCAGTAATCCGACTCGAATCAGATACAACCCGGAGTAGTCAATAACATTTAATGCACTCTTAATAAGCTTCATTTGATTCCAAAACAGGTCTCTTACGACGTCTGGTTCTCATTCTCCAATTTGTTAATTGCCAATTTTATTGCCAAAATGCCAAATTGTAATTGCTGCGAAACTTAACCGCTAACGATTGACCCAACTACGATTTTCGGATTCTGCACAAATGCGTAGGATAGACCCCAAAATAACTTCCTTCACCTAAGGTGAAGCGAAAGCCTTTTTTTTTTCCTGCCCTAAAGTGCCCGACTATTAAGCTGGATTCCTGGCTGGGAGCTGCTTCGATGCCTAGCAGTTTGTAAGGACTGTCGGGGGCTGATTGGCTGTAGACTCGGACTGGGTAGCAATGGTGGTGGTACTTTGCCTCGCCGCACCTCAAAAACCCTTGCGTTGCCTCCGAAAAATATTCATATTTCTTGGCTTTCTCATCTCTACACAAGATAGCCTATTTTTGTTTGCATCGGTAAATCAGGCAGTGATTGTTCAACAACAACACGCCATTCATACTCAATAGGGTAAAAAATAAAGTCATGACTGACTATCACTAGAGTAGGCGGACTTTTAGGTTTTCAGTGCATTGAAATGTTGTACTCCTACCCGATATAACCAAGCTACAGATAATAGTTATGAAAGCTGAGCCTACCATCGTGTTCATAATACATTGCTGCATATCATGAGCATAAAAAAATTACAGTAAGACTACACTAATATTAAGATAATTAAAGGTAAGTAAAAGAGTGTATAAACATTATTTCTTGCTTATTTTGCTTCAACTCGCTCTAACTCCATGTTTTGGTCACATTCAATTTTCAAGAACTGTTTCAAAATCCTTATACTTTTCCGCTTCCTGTGGTATGTAGCACGTACCAATAAGGAAAGAGTAGGTGGTCAAAATGGCTAAGAAAGTTAAACTGTTTCAAACTGGTGCCGTGACGGGTGGAGCCTCTGATAGCTCTCCCGAAAACAGTCTCTCCTATATAGGGAGCAATGCTCACCCGTCACTGGCCAGTTTGCAGTAGTAGTTTTAACTTTCTTAGCCATTTTGACCACCTAACTCTTTTCTTATTGGTACGTGCTATATACCACAAGAAGCGGAAAAGTATAGGATTTTGAAACAGTTCTTGAAAATTGAAATGCGACCAAAACTTATGGAGTTAGAGCGAGTTGAAGCAAAATAAGCAAGAAATAATGTTTATACCTCTTACTTTCCTTAATTATCTTAATATTAGTGTAGTCTTACTGTATTTTTTTTATGCTCATGATATGCAGCAATGTATTATGAACGCGATGGTAAACTCACTTCATAACTATTATCTGGTAGCCTGGTTATATCGGGTAGGGGGTACAACATTTCAATGCACTGAAAACCTAAAAGTCCGCCTACCTTGTGATAGTCAGTCATGCTTTATTTTTTTACCCTATTGAGTTATGAATGGCGTGTTGTTTTGAACAATCACTGCCTGATTTACTGATGCAAACAAATAGGCCTATCTTGTGTAAGAGAAAGAGTAAAGCCAAGAAATATGAATATTTTTCAGAGGCAACGCAAGGGTTTTGGGTTGCGGGGAGGCAAGTACCACCACCATCGCCACCCAGTCCGAGTCTATCAGCCAATCAGCGCCGTCCTTACAAACTCGTCTAGGCAGCGAGCACTACCAAGAATCCGCTTAATTAATAGACTATAGCTATCACTTTTAACGAGATCTGTTTCAGAAAAAAATCTCCTGCCCGTATGTACTCTCTCCTCTCTCTTTATAATTTTATAATATATATATATAATTATTATATATATATATATATATATATAAAATTATATATATATATATATATATAGATAGATAGATAGATAGATAGATAGATAGATAGATGATTTTATAAAATATATATATATATAAAATATATATATATTATATTATATAAATAATATATAGAGATTATATATATATATATTATATAAATATATGTTTTATATAATTATTTTATATATATATATATATATAAAATATTTTAAAATATATATGTATATATATAAAACGGTATATATATATATATAAAATATATATGTATATATATATCGATATATAATATATATATATATAATATATTTTAATATATATATATATAATATATTATATTATATATATATATATATATAAAAATATATATATATATATATATATATAAAAATATATATATATATATATATATATAAAAATATATAAATATATATATATATATATATATATACAAATATATATATAAAATAAAATATATATATATTTTAAAAAATATATATATATATATATTTTATATATATATATATATATAAAATATAAATATATATATATATACGTATATGTACATAAAATATATATTATAATGTATATATAATTTCAAATATATATATATATACTAGCCGAAAAAGCCGCCCTCCGGGCGGACTTTTTGGCTAGCTCCTGCGGAGGGCTTTTGGGTTTGGGCCTTCGGCCCACCACCTGTGTTTGGGGGGCCTTCGGCCCACCAAACATGGACTCTCCAGATAGCCCTTCTAAATTTTCCTGAAATCATGGATGTAGAAATGTATGTATTCCCCCCACCCATTCACTCACCCATTACCATCACCACCCCCCCATTCACTCACCCATTACCATCACCCCCCACCCATTCACTCACCCATTACCCATCACCCCCCACCCATTCACTCACCCATTCCCCAATCACCCCCCACCCATTCACTCACCCATTACCCATCACCCCCACCCATTCCCCACCCTTACCCTCACCCCCCACCCTTCACTCAACCCTACCCCACACCCCCCACCCATTCACTCACCCATTACCCATCACCCCCCACCCATTCCCCATCGCCCTCCACCCTTCACTCACCCAGTACCCATCACCCCCCACCCATTCACTCACCCATTACCCATCACCCCCACCCATTCACTCACCCTTTAAACCCATCACCCCCACCCATTCACTCACCCATTACTCATCACCACAAAACCCATTCACTCACCCATTTACCCATCACCCCCCACCTTTTTCCCTCACCCATCACCCATCACCCCCAACCCATCACCCCCCACCCCATTCCCCTCACCCCATCACCCCACACCATTACCCATCACCCCACCCATTCACTCACCCTTTTACCCATCATCACCCTACATAAAGGGCCCTCCTCAATGGCCCCTACCCATAACTACGTCACGGTTTGTTTACATCGGTGCATTGTGGGGAAAAGGCGGGGTCCCCCGCGGGTGGACCTACGAAGGGAAAACTACGGCGATTGGAAGAATTTCGAGTTATTTTGGGCGCGAAATTGATATTCCAGGTGCTATATTACTGTGCTCTGTTCTCGCTGAAAACACTATAAAGGAGACCTGAGGTAATGGCTGATGTGCAGAGGCTTCTAACCAAGAAAAACAGAGTCATAACAAGCCTCATCAAAAGGTAAGCAACTGGTAGGTACGTAATGTGCCCCTACCACTTGCTTTACTTCTTAATGAGACTCTGCTGGACTGTTTTCCTGGTTTAGAAGCCTTCGCACTCAACCATTACCTCAGGTCTTCTCTATGTTGTCAGCGAGCACGGAAATATAGCACCTGGAAAATATCAATTTCGCCCAAAAAAAACTCTATTTTTTTTCATCGTCGTAGTCTTCTCTTTGTAGGCTGTACATATTCATGGTTATGATAGTATTAAAATACCTTATTAATTGAGTTCCTTTTGTTGTCTTTCCTCATAATAAGTAGTGCTACATCATGGGTTTAAGTGTTACTTGACGAGAAAATGAATACTCTTGAGTCTATACCAACATCACCAACCTTTGCTTTGATTTATCTTATTACTCCATTCATAAACAAGTTGCATAACCACGGTGACATTACCCATCCTTGCCTCATGGTACCTGCATGGTACTGTCGTCTACCGATATTTTTGTCCCTACACAAATCGGGAAAACTCGCCGACAGTAATGGTTAGGTTGGTATCCGGTCATTTCGCCCACATGCCATTTCGCCACACCATAAGAGTCATTTCGCCACAGGTCATTTCTCCCACACTATGGAGTCATTTCGCCCACACTATGGAGTCATTTCGCCCACACTATGGAGTCTATAGGACTAGGAGGTTAGGTTATATTTGTTTAGTGTGTCAAAACCCCCAACCCCCCGCTAGGAGGTTAGGTTAGATTTGTTTAGGTTAGGTTAGGGTAGGTTAGATTTGGGTAGTTTAGGTTAGATTTGGTTAGGTTCGGTTAGATTAGGTTAGGTTAGGATAGGTTATATCTATATCTTCCTCTGGCAGAAATGGAATGAACCACCAGTAACCTTGGGCGAAATGACGATAAATTTCTAGTGTTTGCCCATACTCCCACTTCTCCCAAACAAGTTTGGGGACCTGTGGGAATGCGGGGTTTTCGAAAATGGGAACAAATTATGCGTTTGGAAAAAAACGTAATTAAAGATTGTGGGAGGGGGGGTAAAATTTCCTAGATCTAGGGTAATTTTCCTTATATCTAGAGAAAAATTGCCTAACCAAAATAAACCTAACCTAACCAAAATTAACCTACCCTAGCAGGGGGCTTGACCCACCGATAACCTAACCTAACCAAATCTAAACCTAAGCTAACCTAACCTAACCAATATAACCTATCTAAACTATTAGATTTTGGGTTTGGTTTTGGTTAGATTAGATTTGGTTGGTTAGGATAAGGCTAGATTTGGTTAGGTTAGGTTAGATTTGGGTTTGGTTAGGTTATCGGTGGGGTCAAGCCCCCTGCTAGGGTAGGTTAATTTTGGTTAGGTTATGGTTATTTTTGGTTAGGCAATTTTCTCTAGATATAAGGAAATTACCATAGATCTAGGGAGTTTTACCCCCCCTGCACAACTCTTTAATTACGTGTTTCCGACGCATAATTTGTTCCCCACTCGAAAACCCCGCACTCCCACAGGTCCCCAAACTTGTTTGGGGGAAGTGGGAGGGTATGGGCAAGCCTAGATATTTACCGTCATTTCCACACCAAAGGGTTTCTGGTGGTTCATTCCATTCTGCCAGAGGAAGGTATAGTTACATGACTCCGGACATGGATCGTGTGGGGGAATTGACTTTAGAGTGGGCGAATTGACTCTTATATGTGGGCGAATTGACTTACATGTGGACGAAATGTCTTGTGGGCGAAATGATGAGAATTGCCTAACCAAAATTAACCTACCCTAGCAGGGGGCTTGACCCACCAATAACCTAACCTAACCAAATCTAACCTATCCTAACCTAACCAAATCTAATCTAACCTAACCTAACCAAATCTAACCTAAACTACCCAAATCTAACCTACCCTAACCTAACCTAAACAAATCTAACCTAATCTCCTAGCGGGGGGGTGGGGGTTCTCGACACACTAAACAAATATAAAACCCAACCTCCTAGCTCCTATAGACTTTCCCTAGTGTGGGCGAAATGACTCCATAGTGTGGGCGAAATGACTCCATAGTGTGGGCGAAATGACCTGTGGGCGAAATGACTATGGGTGTGGCGAAATGGCATGTGGGCAAAATGCCGCATACCAAAAACCCAACCATTACTGTCGGCGAGTATTCCCGATTTGTGTAGGGACAAAAAAATCGGTTTGACGACAGTACCATGCAGGTTTCCATGAGGCAAGGATGGGTAATGTCACCGTGGTTATGCAACTTGTTTATGGATGGAGTAATAAGATAAATCAAAGCAAAGGTTGGTGATGTTAGTATAGACTCAAGAGTATTCATTTTCTCGTCAAGTAACACTTAAACCCATGATGTAGCACTACTTATTATGAGGAAAGACAACAAAAGGAACTCAATTAATAAGGTATTTTAATACTATCATAACCATGAATATGTACAGCCTACAAAGAGAAGATTACGACGATGAAAAAAATTCGAGCCGTTTTGGGCGAAATTGATATTCCAGGTGCTATATTTCCGTGCTCGCTGACAACATAGAGAAGACCTGAGGTGATGGTTGATGTGCGAAGGCTTCTAAACCAGGAAAAGTCACAGCAGAGTCTCATTAAGAAGTAAGCAAGTGGTAGGGACACATTACGTACCTACCAGTTGCTTACCTTTTGACGAAGCTCTGTTATGACTCTGTTTTTCTTGGTTTAGAACCTCTGCCATCAGCCATTACCTCAGGTCGTCTCTATAGTGTTGTCAGCGAGACAGAGCACAAATAATATAGCACCTGGAATATCAAAATTTCGCCAAATAACTCGAAATTCTCCATCGCCGTAGTTTTCCCTTCGTAGGTCCATCCGCGGGGGACCCCGCCTTATCCCCACAATGCACCGATGTAAACAAACCGTGACGTAGTTATGTCTGGGGCCCATTCTCGCAACCCACTTTTGTTTTCACAATTCTCGCTAATAGGCTGCTAAAAAAAAAGAAAAAAAAAAGTGATCGGATCTCTCATAAGTGGGCTTATGACCTTTCCCCTGGGCAACCTTTTCAAAAATTTCCAAGATGTTTGCGCCACGGGGGGGGGTTTTTCCCCAAAAAACCAAAACCAAAAACCACAAAAAACCCCCCACCAAAAAACGAAAACAAAAAACACAAAAAAAAAAAAAA
>JACEEZ010000519.1:67244-112040 GCA_016584305.1 Chionoecetes opilio
GGCCACTCAATAACGGGCGGCTCTCCTGCCCTGGAATCGCATCGCTGCGGAAACGCAGGCCATTACCGACCGCATCCAGAGCTTCGTGTCCGCCAACAGGGAGGCGACAAAGTATATATAACCATAGTTAAATACATCAATTAATATTATGAATATATTGAACGTATAAGGACTGCACGTAGGGTTAATATGAACATAGGCCGAGGATTCAGTTTTAAACGTGGTTAGAATAACAGAAATATGTATGAAAATATTTTCACACCATATGTTCTTTCGCAATGTTCTCCTGAACAGCACGTCGAGCGCCTGACATCCCAAGTGACCCCAACCTCGGGGAACAGTCGAGACGACACTCGGAGCTATACGAGACTGCTGTGAGGCGAGGCCGCCAACAGAGGCAGATATCCAAACCTTGTCCACCCGCTATCGCCACTGGAGGCCGATCAAGGGGCGGCGAGGCTTCCCGTGAGCATCTCATCATAGAGAAGGAAAAAGTATGTCTTGTCGTTGTGAGCTTTTGCATTATTTTATTGTTCGTCTTAGGCGGGTTTACACTACACGTATTTGCTGTCGCGTGTCTACGTGGGCGTGGCGATCAGTGACGTTACAGTGACCACCCCGCCACTCCCGCAGCCATTTGACCCTACCCATAACTACGTCACGGTTTGTTTACATCGGTGCATGTGGGGATAAGGCGGGTCGTCCGCGGGTGGACCTACGAAGGGAAAACTACGACGATTGAAGAATTTAGAGTTATTTTGCGCGAAATTGATATTCCAGGGGCTATATACTGTGCTCTGTTCTCGCTGACAACACTATAGAGAAGACCTGAGTAATGGCTGATGTGCAGAGGCTTCTAACCAAGAAAACAGAGTCATAACAAGGCTCATCAAAATGTAAGCAACTGGTAGGTACGTATGTGTCCCTACCACTTGCTTACTTCTTAATGAGACTCTGCTGTGACTGTTTTCCTGTTTAGAAGCCTTTGCACATCAACCATCACCTCAGGTCTTCTCTATGTTTGTCAGCGAGCACGGAAATATAGCACCTGGATATCATTTCGCCCAAACAACTCGATTTTTTTACATCGTCGTAGTCTTCTCTTTGTAGCTGTACTATTCATGGTTATGATAGTATTAAATACCTTATTAATTGAGTTCCTTTTGTTGTCTTTCCTCATAATAAGTAGTGCTACATCATGGTTTAAGTGTTACTTGACGAGAAAATGAATACTCTTGAGTCTATACCCAACATCACCAACCTTTGCTTGATTTATCTTATTACTCCATCCATAAACAAGTTGCATAACCACGGTGACATTACCTCTATCCTTGCCTCATGGTACCTGCATGGTACTGTCGTCTACCGATATTTTTGTCCCTACACAAATCGGGAAAACTCGCCGACAGTAATGGTTAGGTTGGTATCCGGTCATTTCGCCCACATGCCATTTCGCCACACCATAATATCTAGAGAAAATTGCCTAACCAAAATAACCCTAACCTAACCAAAATTAACCTACCCTAGCAGGGGGCTTGACCCACCGATAACTAACCTAACCAAATCTAAACCTAACCACAATCTAACCTATCCTAACCTAACCAATCTAATCTAACTTAACCTAACCAAATTATAGGTTAGATAGGTTAGATTTGGTTAGGTTAGGTTAGATTAGGTTAGATTTGGTTAGGTTAGGTTATCGGTGGGTCAAGCCCCCTGCTAGGGTAGGTTAATTTTGGTTAGGTTAGGTTTATTTTGGTTAGGCAATTTTCTCTAGAGATAAGGAAATTACCCTAGATCTAGGAAATTTTACCCCCCCTACATAACTCTTTAATTACGTGTTTCCGACGCATAATTTGTTCCCCACCCGAAAACCCCGCATTCCCACAGGTCCCCAAACTTGTTTGGGAGAAGTGGGAGAGTATGGGCAAACACTAGAAATTTACCGTCATTTCGCCCAAGGTTACTGGTGGTTCATTCCATTTCTGCCAGAGGAAGATATAGTTACATGACTCCGTGACATGGATCGTGTGGGCGAATTGACTTTAGAGTGGGCGAATTGACTCTTATATGTGGGCGAATTGACTTACATGTGGACGAAATGTCTTGTGGGCGAAATGACGAAAATTGCCTAACCAAAATAAACCTAACCTAATCAAAATTAACCTACCCTAGCAGGGGCCTTGACCCACCGATATGCTAACCTAACCAAATCTAACCCAAGCTAACCTATCCTAACCAAATCTAATCTAACCTAACCTAACCAAATCTAACCTAAACTACCCAAATCTAACCTACCCTAACCTAACCTAAACAAATCTAACCTAACCTCCTAGTTGGGGGTTCTCGACACACTAAACAAATATAACCTAACCTCCTAGCTCCTATAGACTCCATAGTGTGGGCGTAATGACTCCATAGTGTGGGCGAAATGACCTGTGGGCGAAATGACTATGGTGTGGCGAAATGGCATGTGGGCGAAATGACCGCATACCAACCTAACCATTACTGTCGGCGAGTTTTCCCGATTTGTGTAGGGACAAAAATATCGGTAGACGACAGACAGTACCATGCAGGTACCATGAGGCAAGGATGGGTAATGTCACCGTGGCTATGCAACTTGTTTATGGATGGAGTAATAAGATAAATCAAAGCAAAGGTTGGTGATGTTGGTATAGACTCAAGAATATTCATTGGGCTCGTCAAGTAACACTTAAACCCATGATGTACCACTACTTATTATGAGGAAAGACAACAAAAGGAACTCAATTAATAAGGTATTTTAATACTATCATAACCATGAATATGTACAACCTACAAAGAGAAGACTACGACGATGAAAAAAAATCGAGCCGTTTTGGGCGAAATTGATATTCCAGGTGCTATATTTCCGTGCTCGCTGACAACATAGAGAAGACCTGAGGTGATGGTTGATGTGCGAAGGCTTCTAAACCAGGAAAAAGTCACAGCAGAGTCTCATTAAGAAGTAAGCAAGTGGTAGGGACACATTACGTACCTACCAGTTGCTTACCTTTTGACGAGGCTCTGTTATGACTCTGTTTCTTGGTTAGAAGCCTCTGCACATCAGCTATTATCTCAGGTCTTCTCTATAATGTTGTCAGCGAGAACAGAGCACAGTAATATAGCCCCTGGAATATCAATTTCGCGCAAAATAACTCTTTTTCCCAAAGCAGTTTTCCCTTCGTAGGTCCACCCGCGGCGACCCCGCCTTATCCCCACAATGCACCGATGTAAACAAACCGTGACGTAGTTATGTCTGGGGCCCATTGGGAGCTCCGAATAATGTGAGCTGAGACGCACGTCTCAAGGTCAGTGACGTCATCACTGCTCCAGCAATGTGGTGGTCGCGGGGAGCCTGTGTTCACATTACACCGGCAGGAAGTGACGTCACTGTGACGTACTGTGAGTCACTGATGACAAGATGCACGTAGACTATGTCCAGCAAAAACGTGAAGTGTGAGCCGGGCCTTACTTTATTATATTCATACGTGTCCTTGACTTTCTTTCTGGTTTGGCGGCTTGGCCCTGCATTGCTCTTGATTTTTGGTGGCTAAGCTGACCCGGACGCTTGGAAGGGTGGTGGAGTCTCTTGGTTTGGCGGAAATGGGCAAGGAAGTGACCAGCGATGTGGAGATGATCGTGTGCCGCTGCCACCAACTCGTGAAGCTAGAGGGGGAGAAGATCGTGGACAAGGTATGCGGCAAGTATAAAATGTTCCCTTCCACTGAAATGACATTGGCGTGCCCAGTTATTGATCAGTAAATTGCTTTCGTCGTGGATGGATTTAAATATGATGAAATTTCGAGACAGTTATTAGCTTAGGGATAATATAAAAAAAGATTCGCCTTGCTATGACGCAGTTTAGTACTTTAATTCTTTGATAAAAGCCTCTTCCATTTGCGACATTTCAAGAACCAGTTCACGGAACCCAAGAGTTCAGGCGTTCCATTTGCGCACGAAAACCTGGGTCCGAGGCAAAGCGCGTAGTGACTCAGCAAAACCCGTGAACTTTCTCTATTCACATTGAGAGGTGGGTAGCTTGGGTAGAGTTTTCAGTTCATAACAAACAATGGTCGCCTTGGGCCCTATTTCTCTTATCGTGAAGGGTTTTCCGCATGCACGAGTCGGAGAGGATGTCAGACGGCATAAAAGAGGCATACACGGCTGGTGGAGCCATGCGTTCCCGCGATCTTAAACTTGATATGATCCCTTCACATAGCAGCTAGCTGAGTTATATCTCGTTATCTCTCTCTCTCGTTATCCCCTCCTCGTTTCTCTCTCTCTCTTTTCTCTCTCGTTTTTCTCTCTCTCTCTCTCTCTCTCTCTCTCTCTCTCTCTCTCTCTCTCTCTTCTCTTCTCTCTCTCTCTCTCTTCTCTCTCTCTCGTTATCTCTCTCTTTCGTTATCTCTCTTATCTCTCTCGCTCCTCGTTATCTTCTTGTTCTCTCTCTCTCTCTTTCTCTCTCGCTCTCGTATCTCTCTTGTCTCTCTCTCTCTCTCTCTCTCTCTCTCTCTCTCTCTCTCTGTTCTCTTTTCTCTCTCTCTCTCTCTCTCTCATCTCTCCTCTCTCTCTCTCTCGTTCTCTCTCTTCTCTTCTATCCTCTCTCTCTCTCTTCTCTCTCCTCTCTCTCTCTCTCTCTCTCTCCTCTCTCTCTTCTCTCTCCTCTCTCTCCTCTCTCTCTCTCTCTTAAATTGCCTCGCCAGCTGAGTATGTTTGTAAACAAAAACGGGGTTTTTGCGTTCCTTTTGTGACACGCGAACCCAACCCTGAACCCAGAACCCAACCTGAACTGAAAGAACTGGTTCATGCAGCTTGGGCACAAATGGAAGAGGCCTATAAATGAAGCTACAAGAAGCCGTGAGACCTACATGGTTTTCTGTTCCTTAATACGACCTACATCACCTTTTAGTCAGGTCGCCGTGTAACAGAAATGTGATCCCGTGGGAATTGCGTGCCAAAGCGATTTTATTGTTTAAAATGGCATCTATAGGGTTTTAGTAGACAGAAAAACTGGTGGTAATTTTACTTTTGGGAATTTGGGTTTTGTGGGGGCTTACAAGGGGTACCGTCATTTCCAGTTTATCGCCGAAATGAAACGCTAATTTGACATCACTAATTGGTATCTCTTAAAAATTAATAGGAAAATTATGAAAAAAATCAGGTGTCTTCCATATCATCATTCATTAGGGTACCAAATATTTAGTTGGTATCTGGAAAAATTATTGATTTTATTAACAATTTTGTTATTTGTACATGCGAGTCTGTGACCATGATATCCGCCGTCTCTGAAACTAGGTTAATTTTGTCCATTTCAGCACCTTTGATTGGTCTCCTACTATAAAAACAATTATACTAAATTAATTGTAACAAAAATGAATGCTAGGCCTAATCGATGATAGTAACGTAACTAGGTTTATGAAGTATGTTCTTCCAGATAAGATCCAATGCAGAAATAAGTATCCGTGACTAGAAGATTTTAACAACTCAGCACCAGTTAGGTCAGGAAGTTTTTCTTTTGCTACATTATTAGGCATATACTATGATATTTACACGATATGATTGTGGTATTGTTTCATATATATATATATATTATATATATATATATATATATATATATATTATAATTATATATATATATATATAAAATATATATATATATATATATATATATATATATATATATATATTATATATATATATATATATATAGAAAAAAAACGACAAATGTATGATAAAACATGTAATATTCATGACTTCATAGCACTGATACAAATAAAGGAAATAAAAATATACTTTTCTGTAATCATCACACCATTCATACCACCTTTACCACCAGTAATTACTCCACTCAACATCTAGATGAATACTAACAATAGACTAAATGAATGTAAAATCTTAAATGAATCTTATGGGGTCATTTGCTGATCTTAATACATTGGCTAACTGATTGGCTACCTGTCATCTTCGTCACAAATACTGTATCTTTCACGTTTCCACAGTCGGTGCATTTGCATAATGCTGTGCATGGCAGGCGATTTTTAGGGCATGAACAGTTCACTTTCTCTTTGCACGCACCTTTGCATCCACACCTAACTAGTTCAAGTACTGCACGTGGTGCTGGCTTTTCGAGACATTGTACTGGTATAAGGTTTTTGTCGTCTTTTACTTTCCATACATTGTCCTCTGGGAGCAGGTTCTTTGGCCTTGGTTTTTGGTAGGTTTTGTCTCTTTTGGACATCAGGTTGGCACGTTGGTATGTGAGGTTTCAGAGTGCTTCGCGTCGGTGGAAGCTTTTCACCCTCCAAGTTCTTGACCTTGAACAGCTCCCATCGAAGATCTGGCAATGTGACGCACAAACTTTTGCTGGAGTATACACTGCAGACGAACGTCTCGACATTGACAACATCAGCTTCAGGAAGACTGTCTGAACATCCAAAGATCTGGAAAGTCTTGATAATCTTGCTGCTCGAAGGCAGTTGCAGGAACTTGGTTATCCACGCTTTCTTCGATATACTGAAGAACTTTCACCCCAATCCGCGCCAGTGAAGTTTGCAGTCCTATCAAAGCCTTTGACTTCTCCGTTCCAATCGCAGTGCACCTCTCTTTGATGTCAATTGTCCGGAAGAACTTCGCTCTGCCAGTTAACATCTTCAATTGTCCTGGGATGGTGTGGTTGGCAACAAGATCTATCAACAACAAGAACACATCTGTGTCTGGGGACCACACATACATGTCTTGCGTTTACGTTCCTTGTCTTGCTGCATCGATGAATGAAGCGGGATCTGTGTGTCAGCTTCCTCGTGATTTGAGTGGACATATTCTGACTGATGATGTTGTTGCATTTGGGGTATGCTGATGACCCATACACAACAACAAGCCCTTTGTTACTCCCAGAGAAATGCTTCAACAATCGTTTCCCCAAGAAAGTCTGTGAGCTGGGACTTGGTGTCTACATGAGATAGCAGAAGCTTCATAGGAACATTGCGTATGTTCATCGCGTCTTGTATTATGAACTTCACTGGTTGTGCTGAGCCTGCTCGCTTGGAACGTGTTTTTTCTTTCATAGATCCCGTATATAGCGGTCGAAGATGATTCGTCCTTCACTGTACCAATTCATCATGTTGTCGATTCTCTTGACAAATGCATCAGCCAGGTCACTAATTGTGTGCATTCCTGGAAGCTTCTTCATACCCTGTACGACCGCTTGTCCATCAATGATGATGACCGTTTCTCTGGCGAACCTGGATTCCATCAACCCCAACTCGTCATCGTCAGCAGAGTTACTTGTTGGGTGCAGACCGACATAATCCTCTATGGATTTGGATGTTCTTCGACGCCCTCTGTGGTACCCTCCATTCCTCATCGTTGGGGAGAGCAACGATTTCAGTTGGTACCTCTTGGATGCGTGGTGTAGTGTTGTCTGATACAGTTACTGGTGGTGTATATGACTCGATTTCCTTCATGAACGAGCTCTTGTCACTCGGGATCAGCAGTGTCCATCTGTTGCAAAGAGAGAACGAGGTGTGACCGCCATTTCAAAGTTTTCCCATTGTGTCTACCAATTTGTCTACTAGTTCTGGTCGAGACTGTTGAAATACTAGGAAGCGAGCTAGTAACTGGCGATCTTCATGAAGCTTCACAACTTTGTTTCCAACTCCATAGCTTGTCTTCTTCACACAAGTGCTGTGTGTCTTCAGCTTCATCTTCTCAATTCTGTCCCATATTGAAACGGAGAAGCATCTACAAGTCTGTCAGCCACAAACTGTTCATATCGATTCGTCCCTTCAAGTCTCTGTCCAGGATATCGCTTTTCGCACTTCAGAGTTCTGAGACGGCGGATGATGGTTCACAGACTCTGCATGTACAAATAACATATTTGTTAATAAATCAATAATTATTCCAGGTATCAACTAAATATTTGGTACATAAATTAATAATGGTATGAGGAAGACACCTGATTTTTTCATAATTTTCCGATTAATATTTAAAGAGATAAAAATAGTTATAACAATTAGCGCTTTCATTCGGGCGATAAACTGCGAAAGACAGTACCCCGTTTAAGCCCCACAAAAACCCAAATTCCCAAAAGTAAATTGCCACCAAGTTTTCTGTTTATTAACACCCTATAGATGGCATTTAAACAATAAAATCGCTTTTGGCACGCAATTCCCACGGCATGACACAGTGAACCTGACATTTCATCAACATCCATGAAATTATCTAGCCTCCTTTTAAAACTCTCTATTGACTCCGCACTAACTCCTGACGACTGAGTCCATTCCAATCATTTACCACCTGTTTGTGAACCAGTTTTTCCCTATTTTTTTTATCTACGCTTTTCCAGCTTGAATCCGTTATTCTTGTTCTACCTTGCTTACTAGCCGTAAGAACTTTTCCTACTTTTCCTTATTGTATCCCTTTACCACTTAAAAACTTCTATCAGAACCCGATCGCTCCTTACTCTACGCCTCTCGAGTGAGTGTAAATTGAATAGCTTCAATCTCTTCTCAAAAGCTTAAGTTACGCATCCCCTGTATCATTTTTGTCATCACTCTGCACTGATTCTAACAAGACTATATCCATCCTGTAATACGGGGACCAAAACTGAATCGCATAGTCTAGGTGAGGGCTGACTAAAGCCAAATAAAGCTTTAGAATAACCTCATCCCTTCTACTTTTAACACTCCTGGTAATGAATCTTTAAAAACCCTATTAGCTCGATTTCTAGCCTCAATACATGTTTCCAAGGACGGAGGTCTGAGCTTACCTGCACTACCAGATCTTTCTCACCTTCTGATCTTTTCAGCGATCCATTGCATATAGTGTACCTATTACCAGGATTTATTCTACCAAAATTAATTACGCTACACTTATCAATATTAAATTCCATCTGTCATCTGACTACCCACTCATTTAACTTATCTAAGTCTCCTGCAATATGTTTTTATCAGACTGTGACTATAATCCTACCTACCTTAGTATCATCAGCAAACTTGCTGATATCACTGCAAAACCTACAATCTAAATCGTTGATGTAAATAACAAATAGTATGGACCCAAAACAGACCCCTGTTGAGCACCACTTGTACCTGCCCCATTCTGATTAGAACCTCAATTGTAACCCTTTGTTGCTATCACTTAGCCAAGATTAATCCAAAAAAGATTAGAACCTTCCCCATGTGCCTTAACCTTATCTAACAGTCTCTCATGTGGTACCTTGTCGAATGCATTACTAAGGTCCAGGTATACTATATCATAATCCTCATCAGTATTTGCTGTCTCATAAACATTCCTATAAAACTCAATAAATTGTGAGACATGATCCTTGGTGATCCCATGTTGTGAATCATTTACCAAACTATGCTTTTCAAAATGCTTTCTAATTTTTTTTTGCAATAACAGATTCCAATAATTTACCTACCACTAAGTCAGACAAACGGGTCGATAATTTGACATTAATCCGCTATCACCCTTCTTGAAAATGGGACTACATCTCTTTTCCTCCACATTAACGACACTTTCTCAAAATCAACCAAATTTTCCTAAAGTGTGCACCAACGACTCACTAATACCTCTTTGCATTATTTTAATACCTTGGGATTACCTTCATCTCCTTCCTGGTGACTTAAACTTCTTTATTCTATCTATAGCCTCTTCCCACCATTTCCCTAGTTATCACAATATCCTTTAATTTCTCCATCATCCTTTTTTCTAAACATTTGTTCACTATCAGTACCATCTGCATATCCTCCTGAGTACAAAACACTTAAGAAATAATCATCTAAAATTTTAAAACATATCCCATCAGAACTTACAATCTCCCCTGATCTATTTTTTAACGGACCCACCAATTCCCTACTTTTTGTCTTATAGCCCTGAAGAAATCCCTTAGGGTCAGTCTTTGCCTAACCAGCAACCTTAATCTCATAGTAGTAGTTAATTGATGTTCTTGTTAACTTTTTCACTGTCCTAGCCATCAAATTATACTGATCTCTGTTTACCTGTCCTGCCTTAACCTTATTGCACATTTTTCTTTTTAGTCCTATGTTGTGTTTTAAACTGGCAGTCATCCATTTGGGGACGTTTTTCCTTGATTTTTTTGCCCTATAAGGAATATTATTATTCTGAACTGCAATTAAATTGCTGTTAAAGAATGTATAATTGTCATCAGTACTGACCTCACCAACTCCACCCTCCTCCCCGACATCAGACCTCACTTCAACCTCCATCCTTTTCCAGTTAATCCCTTCCAGGTGTCTTCTTAATCCTGCATAATTAGCCCGTCCGAAGTCAGGTACTCTATGCATATTAACACTTCTAGCTCCTACTTCCCATTTTTAGCAAAACCTAATTTCACAATGATCACTATTACCCAACAGACCTCCAACTTCAACCTCTCTAACTAAATCGTCCCTGTTTGTTAGAAATAAATCTAGAATATTGCCTCCCCTAGTAGGCTCCTTGATTGCTTGCTTTAGAAAGTTATCCTGAACTGTTACTGAACTGAACAATTTATCTGTGTCATTATCTCTTACAATTAAGTCCCAGTCTACATTTCTAAGATTAAATTAGCCTACCGCGCATAATAGATTATATCTACAAGCCTTAATTATTGTTTGGGCCTGTACACTATAACCAAGACGTATTATGCATATGATTTTTTTTTCTAGTCGTAACCTTCACCTTTTCTGTCTTCATATTCAGTTATCTCTCCTTTATCGCGAGACAGACAACTACTGTGTACCAGTTGCAGCGGAAGGTGAAGGCGCTGCGTGAAGCAGTGGAGAGGAAGGACCTTCACGTGGACATGTTGAGGAGAAAACTCGCATTGACAGAGGACTCTGCCAGGGCATCCCGTCAGCTGGAAGAGGAAAGGGATGATGTCATTGCCAAGTATGTCCCGTCATCAAGTTATGTTGCTCTGGTCGACGGCAAGTTTTTTTTAAGATTAATGGTTTATGGTGAGAGAACAACTATGCACATGTAGAATGCCAGGGCTTAGTCACTTGTTTTTTTTTCAATTTTGAAATATACACAATATAAACAAATCATTACTTCTGAACAAACACATTTTAACGAAGCTGGGCTGTAAGGGAACATTCTGGTGCTATGTTCCATATGATTCAAATGCTGGAACAGTTCCCCTGTTACATCCTGTCATAATAACTGACAGTCACCCTTAGGCTATACAGTGTAATGTGTTTTCATTAACATAGATGATACAAAAACAAAAAAAATCCCTGCTACCTCAGCAAAAACATCCACACATATATATATATATATATATATATATATATATATATATATATATATATATATATATATATATATATATATATATATATATATATATATATATTGATTGATTGATTGATTGATTGATTGATTGATTGATTGATTGATTGATTGATTGATTGATTGATTGTTGATTTATATAGTATGATAATCTCAGTTAATTACGACGATTTACACCAAAGGGAATTAGTTACAAGTGATAGATAATGGTAAAAATTCCACATTATTGTTGAAGCAGCAATGATAATTATAATCAAAGTAGCTATTGCCTTACTCGCGTTCTGTTATCTCGAGGCATCGTTTCAAACGGGTAGAGTAAGAGCCTCTATCTTACTTATCCACTCCAAACCCTGTGACACCTTAAGAAGTAAACTGGGAGGTGTTTGCAGGAAAGGTCGTATGAAGATATACATTCACCTTCATTTGCAGCATTTGTACTTTGAATCGCAGGGTCGACGTGCACTTTCACCTATCATTTTGAAGACCTTCATATGAATAATTCCCTTCCGTAGATACAAGCGACAGTGTCGGCTGGTAGAGCGACTGAACGGAGAAACAGCTGAATCCCGTCTGCAGCTGAGAGATCTGAAGGCTCAGCTTTCTCAAGCTGCAGAAGACAAGGTGGGTTATAGATAGATGTCTTGCCTATTAACACTAATCCAAATAGATGTCAGTGTTTGCCTCATCTAGGAAGAGTGAAGTCACGTAATCTTTTTTTTCTTCATCAAAATCCTCGTGCAACAGAGCCACGTATCACATCTGCAAAAAAGGTGGAGGAATTAACATCCAAGGTCAATGAACTGGACGCCATAAGGTCTCGCCAACAAAAGAAAATTTATCACCTGAAGGAACAGGTGAGTAATCCAAAAAGGCAAAAATAGAGTTTAAAAAAATATATACATACATTGCCACGATCTTCCCAATGCAAGTAATATTTCCGGGTATGAATAAAAAAATTGACACAGAAAAACGATATATTAGTCATTATGTGAAACTAGGTCTGTTTGTATTTAGTGTTTTCAAAATTAAGTATAATTCATTTCATATTGCAAAAGTTGTCATAGGATATAACATATCAATAAGGAGTAGGTCTAACATAAATTCATGTGACGGGGTGTAAAGGTGAAGGCTCAGGGCGAACACGTGTTGGAAGAGCGGCGGCTGAGCGAGGCGGGTTTGGACAATGTGACACAAGAGGTTGCCCTCGCTAAGCAAAGCCTACAGGGATGCAGCCCGGAGAGGATAAAACAGGTGAGAGAGGAGAGAGAGAGAGAGAGAGAGAGAGAGAGAGAGAGAAGGAGAGAGACGAGAGAGAGAGAGAGAGAGAGAGAGAGAGAGAGAGGAGAGAGAGGAGAGAGGAGAGAGAGAGAGAGAGAGGAGATGAGAGAGAGAGAGAGAGAGAGAGAGAAGAGAGAAAGAGAGAAAAAAAAAAAAATGATCAAGCATTAATTCAAGGGAGACCTTTTTTTTTTTTACAGTAGCATTCAAGATGGTCAAATCCAAAGTTTTCCCACTGTGATCCCCTAATGTTTCTTTTGTTTTTTTACATCTGAAAGGACTGGCCAAGTCCAAAAATAAAATAAAGCCCGCTAGCAGCCAGTCCCTATATAGAAGACAGTAAGATATTGCAGAAATGGGGATGGTCCAATTTAGTTCGAGAGGTGTCTTGACACTCCTCTCTCGAAAATTAAGTCGTAAGAAGAAGGAAAAATAGAAACAGGTAAAGAGTTCCAGAATTTACCAGTAAAAGGGATGAAAGAGTGAAGATACTGGTTAACTCGTGCATTAGGAAGATGGACAGAATAGGCATGCGAATGAGTAGAGTCCTGTACAGTGAGGGCGAGAGTGAGGTGGAGCGGATCCACTCCAAACATAAAAGACAATAAAAAACATATTTCATACACGGGCAGATAAGGCTGCAGAGCAAGCAACTGGTAGGGAGAAAAAAAATGGATGCAGGCGCCACAGGACACCTAACTTGTTAGAAGCTGATTTAACAAAAGAAAAGATGTGAAATTTCCAGTTAGATTTTTAGTAAGGGATAGTCCAAAAATGTTCATTGTGGAATAGGGAGATAGTTGAGTGCCATTGAAGAAGAAGAAGAGAGGATCGGTTTCTTCTGGAAGGTTATGTCGAGTAGGTAGGTGAAGAAATTGGGTTTTTAAGGCATTGAACAAAACAAGGTTTGCTCATCCCCAATCATGAATTATAGAAAGGTCAAAAGTTAGGTGCTCTGTGGCATCCTTCCTTTATACATTTAGTTCCTGTTTAGTTCGACGTCTAATGAACGACGTTGAAAAATACAGGGAAGAATCATCAGCGTAGTAGTGGGTAGGGCATTGAGTTAGACCTAGAAGATCATTAATGAATAATAGAAAGACAGTGGGTGATAGGACTGATCCCTAAGAAACACCACTGATAGACTTAGGGGAAGAACAATGACCGTCTATACAGTAGCTGCAACAGTAATGTACATACCACTGCCTGACATTGGCCGCAGCTGACTGAGTTCCGGCGAACAGTGGTGGAGCTTCTCGGTGCTGACGGAGAGCCGGTGTGGAGGGCGACTATGAAGCTATATGTCGGCTGGAACGGCTGGTCGGGGCGCACAAGGAACTGAACGACCTTTCTCGACGCCTTGATGAGATCACAGCACCTTCAAGGCCAAGTAGGTGAGCACAACACTAAGATGATTATCTACTTTCTATTCCTGCAGTGAGATTGCTGAATTAGGTCGGCTTCAGATGCTCAGCTCGACATAATTCTGCTACTCCTATTTTATAATGAAGTACCCGGGCTGACTTCTTACCATATCTTACTGCAATTTTTTTTTTTCTTCTTACATTCGTGCCTATAGCACCTGTAGGCAGTGACCTCCAGGGCTGGGATGGTAGGCCCCTAGAGGTTCACTCGAGGACTGTGATGGTTGGCCCTCGCCCGTGGTGGCGCAGGCATGACTTTTATAGTGACGCCTGCAATTAGAGGCTCATGCCGCCACCCATGTCCTCCGATGCACTCGCAATCGAAGGTAGAGTTTATGGGCAGCATGTGGATGTTCTTTGGCCACTCGACGGTTGCAGAAAGATCTTAAGTGGATATTCGCCCTCATAGGGGATCGAACTCGGGTCACTGAGCACGCCCCTCAGAGACGCTAACCAATCTGCTACCACCTCTCTATAACTGGAACTGGAATTGTAAGTTTTCTTACTTTTGTATTATCAATATTATCTAACTCTTAAAGTAATCGTCCAGACCATTCATCATTCCTGATTTAATGCAGTCAAAATATAACCAGTATCAAATATATCTACAATATGCTGTCACTTTTTGCATCAGTCATCCATTTTAAATTATCCGCAATAAAAAAAAAAAAATTTCTCGAGCTTCCAAAACGCTCCTGACAACTAGCAGACGACACGCCATGGCTCGATGACGTCCCCTTGGCATCCCCCCCCCTGCGGTAATACAAAAGCACGTAAAATTATAAATAAATATAGTACTTGAAGAATTTTGGGTGTTTCTGATATATTTGTTTTGCGATATGGCATATACTTGCATCCCTTATGGGTGCAGCAAGAAATCTGTGCCTTTCCAGAGAGCTTAGCACCCGTTTCCGACCAATACGCCCTCGATAAATGTGTGGAGAAGGTGTGTGCCTCGGGGGAGAGGCAGGCTGTGTGATGCAGTTTGTCGCCTCTCAGTGACGTCATCTGCAAGTTTCGCGCCACGGCTGGAACGGGGCTGATGTTTTTCTCACGCTTTTTACAAAAGTCATGTTTTTTACGGAAATAAGGCGTGGAAGTTAATGATTTTTTGTGGATTAGGTACTTTGAATGAACATTCATCATAATTATGCAAAGAAAAAATAGGTCTGGACGATTACTTTAAGAGTTCATGCTCACCCTCACTCTTTCTTTTATCCACGCAGTGCAAGAACGCTGGCCAGCCGCTCGCCTCCGCTTAGGTCACCTATTCGTCCCACATCTGGAATGTCTCCTCTAAGAATGGACTCCCCCACCAGGTATGTTTCGACTGATTGACGCGCCAACGCATCGAACAGTTACTCAAACGTGAAGGAGTGGTTGTAGTGGCTGAATAGAAATCCATGTTCTTGAATATTGTCCTTACTTGATGTTCTGCTAGTGCCTGGTTTACTTCAGCTATATATCATGCGCTATGATATTCTATTGAGATTACAGGATCTCCATTGAAGAAAATACGTTGCATTGCACGGCACCTTACAAACAGTACACATCTAATAGTAAGACAATTAAGTTTCCTATTGGCCACCATCCACCGTTAGCCTACTTTCTGGGGGTGGTTATTTGAAGGGATTTCCTGCCAATGCATGTTGTTGCTTAAATACCCTTGCTTAACAGATTGTCGATATCAGCTTTTCATTTGTTTGGGGCCATTTACTGATGACTAAATTACTCTTTTTGATGCATTTTATACACAATCTTCTCACAATTTAGTAGTCTCTGTTGGCTATGCTTACGAATTAGCATAACTACATTTTGCTCGTATCCGTTGGTTTGACTCGTTTCAGTGAAATAGACTTCATAACTGTATGTCATGCAGATGAAGTTGCAAGTGCAATAAACATTTATAATCCTGGAGATGCACGAGCTGTATATCTATGTGCCATGTAAGTAGTAATCGTCGTGTTATTTGTAGGGTGGGTGTAACAGTAACAACACTATATAAGATGTAATAATCATATCACTCAAAAATAATGTAATAACTTATCGAAAGTAGACAAAAACAAACCAATTAAGCAAAAATAAACGCTTGAATTGTTTGTCATCAATTTGTTCTCAGAAGGTTGAGTTCTAATGTTGCCTTTGCAGTTCCGGAGTTCTGCAAATCTACAAACTTCTTGCAGAATGGCTTAATTTATCGAAATATGAAGACGCACTGAATACCAAAACACCACAAATGACGTTTCTCTACTAAGAATTTTTATTTTTAATTGTCACTCGGTATGCCTACGAATACACTTGCGATATTGCGATATCCTTTTTTGGGTATTATTCTACTTTTAGACCATAATATTCTACATAATACCAGAGAACTGTAACTCGTAAATGCCAGTGGGGCGTCCCCCGGCAGTTTAACTCAAAGGGTTTGGGCTACTGTGTTTTCCTCCGCGATCGCATTTTCTTAAATCAATTTCGCGATAAATATTGAAGCACCGCATCTGAATACCAAAAAATAAAGTTCTTCTGTTATTCTACTAATTGTATGGATGACATGCATTACGATTGAACGTTCTTGGATAGCAATTTAATGCAAATTACTCGCCTCGAGTATGAAAGCTTAATATATTTTTGACATGTATATTGCAGCATGTTTTATTGGGGGCAATGTTCACACTGTTTTCTAAGAAAGTACTGCAGCGTCTGGCAAATGCTTGTCAAAATACAATACGCAATGCTTTGAAGAAAAAAAGACTAATATAGATTGCCGAAATCGTTCTGTAATGAAAAGCGACCGAAGTCAGTGACGCCGAATCCTTTCAAACTACCACAACAATATCAGCAGGTGACGCCTTAGCAGGAAAAATATACTTGCTTCGGCATAATATAAAGCCACTTTACACATGTGCTGTTTCTGACTGCACTTCTTTACGAAAGAAGGACCCAGCTGTTAAATTATTTTACTTGCTAAAGGTTTTAAAGCTGTGACCAGGTAGGTTATGAATGTGGAGGCGGCATGCCGCGTATTGTGGCGGGGAGATTGACTGAAAACATTGCGACTTCACGCGTCGACTCATTGCACTTCCAGGCTTTCTATCTAATTGAGACACAAAAATAACAGGAACATATGACTGCCTAGGTATAGATAACTTCTAAACATTCGTTATTGACTATATAATATCATAGAGTAACATTTCCATCGCCTCCTCAACTATAACCTTGGTTATTTGGTTATATACATTGTTTTACAGAATCAGGCTTCTATGCAATATACATATAGAAGAAAATCGTTCTTAGTATTATACTTTTTGGGTTTTAAGTGCAGTGGAATAAGCCCATTTTTTTTTTTACAATAGACCAACTTTTCAGCAACCTGTGAGATAAAACTGCCAGCGAGCACTGGCATTTACGAGTTACAGTTCTCTGGTATTGGGTATAAAGGTTTCAGTTTACCTTAATGGATACTGAGAAACTTATCTTGTTCAGTTTCCATCGCAAATCACTACTTGGGAGATATATGATATGTTTTTGTTGGAAGGGGAGTACATTAAACTAGGATTAGCTATGTGATTCTCTTCCTCGTGTGAACTGCATCACTTAAGTGTTTTTTTTCACTAGCCGTGAACACTTTTAGGAGAGATTGGGTTAGGTTAGGAGGTTAAAACGTAACGTTGGGCTTATATTAGGTTTAGGCTAGGTTAGATTTGATTTTGATCACGCTAGATTGATTAGGTTAGGTTAGGAATTTAGAAAGTGGAGTTAGGTTACGTTAGGAGATCAAAACATACATTTTGATTAGTAGGTATAAACGTGAGGTTAGTATTATATAGAAGTATTTTTGAAGTTTAATTTTGACAACCAAATGCATTGTGGGGAAAAATTAGAAAAATATAATATAAATTTTACGTTTTAACCTATAGCACCTGAAGGCCTTAATCTCCTTGAGGGATCTGATGTTTGCCCTGTAAGTTCACATATACGGTTGTAATGGCTGGCCTTCGTTCGTAGTGGCGTAGGCAGGATATTTACAGTGACTCCCGTATTGGATCATACCGTCTCCCGGTGTCTTCTAATGCACTTGCCGTCAAAGATGGAGTTGATGGGCAACATGTGGGCTATCTTCGGCCAATCGTGACGATTGCAGAAAAATAAAACTTGTTTGCGGATTGATTTGAACTCGGCACTCACCTCATGCATATGCTAACAACTCAGCCAGCGCCTCGCCAAAACTGCACTTTGTTCATGTCTATGTACTATTTGTGTATTCATTCATTTATTTAGTCATATTTTCCAGAAACACCGTGGATCAGAATTACTTGGATATGTCAGATGAGCTACGCGCCCTGGCAGACGATGCCCATAACCTTCGCCCGCACATCCGATCTCTCGTTCGCCGCCCGCCCTCTGCCCAGTCCCGCACGCCTAGCCCCACCAAGCGGCACTCGACAGATGAAGAAGAGTCCAGCTAAGAGGGAACAATTAAGTAATATAGAGATAAACTTAAATGTATCACTTTTTTAATAGTTGCACAGGAACAATTTTTTGACGAATGTATTTCTTGAAAACGTAATTTTCGCTGCTGTAATTTTCGTTCTATTGGTGTGATCATGCTGACATACTTACACATACTTGAAACTCACACCGCAATACATGCCAATGGCATGCTAATACTCTGAGAGACAGTGTAGATATGTGATTCGAAAAGAGAAGCTATGGGATGAAAGTTTTGTTACTAGGTCCATTATATATAATATCGATAAAAGGAAAAAGAAACGTATTAAACTATTATCAAATGTAAAAACATAAATCTATTTGACTTTATGCCCTTCGATGTTGCTACGTAGGCCTGAGTGGGGAGCCCTGTGTGCCAGTCATGGGTGACAGCCCTGAGTGCAGCCCTAAGGCAGTCCTGTGTGGTACCCTCAATTGCACCCCTGTTATGTGTACGTAGTAGTCACGGAGTTAGCAGCACCAGAGTGGCAGCTCTGTGTGACAGTCAAGAGTAGCACCCTGAGTGGCAGCCCTGTGTGACAGTCATGGTAGGGAGCCCTGAGGGGGCAACCTCTGTGTGGGAGTCACGGGGTCAGGCCGAGTGGGAGCCTTATGTGATAGCCCTGTTAGAGGTCTACTGTACAACTCTGTACACTCTACTGTGGTAGCCACGTTGTAGATATTTTTTGGCATTGTTCATTTATAGCATAATATGACACAGATTGAAGATACAAAATGACACAGACTCTCCATAGCCCCTTCTAACTTTCCTGAAATCATGTATGTAGAAATGTAAGTATTTAACGCCAACCACACGTCTGGGAACAGAAAAAAAGTTGTCCTGGCGACTTAACTGTTATCTACGGTAGTTAGGTAGTTAGTTAGCTTTAAGAGATGTGCTCTGTAGGTGTACTAATTTATGTAGTTCTTCGAGGTTTTCAAGTGCAGAGTTATATTATATTTCTTCTGTTTTAACATTTTGAATGTTGCACAACTGACTTGTTCATCCTCTTGTTTTTGCGATTCCATGATATTTATAAGTAAAACTGCAGGTTTCAAGTGTTAATTAATTTTACACTTATAGCTCTGTATCTCTATTTTGTTTTAGTAAAGGGATGTTATGACCATGGCCTCGGTTATAGTTCACCAAGATTCTATTGCATCGTCGATTCTAGTTAAGATGAAACAGTTACCATCATTGGATTGGTAACTGTTTGCAAATAGTTTTAATTTGTTGTTAAAATTTATCCCAATATGCTTTTTGTAACAGTTAAATTTGAATGTACTTTTATTTTACTGTTTGTTTGGTTATTTTTGAATACATTGAATGTTTGTCTGAAAGGGCCGTAACTGGTTCGGGTTCTATGATGTATTCAGTTTGATTTTATTGTTTGGCTAGAATTTATATCTGATGTTGTGCTGACACTTGGGAAAAATGATGTAGTGAATCGGGCCTATGTGATTTAATTTGTTTATTGTCTATTAATAAATGCAATCCTCTTCCACTGCGTTAATCACAATTATCGCCGAAAACGATATTTTGCATTCAAGTCACCCTATGGATGTTTTCAGTATACATAACAACAGAGACTAGGAATCGGTGGGTCCGTGTAAAAATAGGTCAGGGAGAGTGTAAGTTCTGGGGAGGATGTGTGTAAAATTTTTAAATGATTATTTATTAAGGTTTTTTAAATCAGGAGAAAACACAAAAGTATTTGATTTGTGAAAAGAGTTTTAGGTGAGGGAAGATGAGAAACTAAAAATATTGTGATAAAAAAGGAAAAAGGGAAAAAGGGTATAGATTTAAAAAGAATTTAAGTCACCCGGGGTGGATGTTCGAAAAATTCGTAAATTTCCCCCTCAAGAGCCCTCTTGAGTGTTCATAGCGGCCATCTTTGTTTGGGCTACGAAAAAACTACAAAAATTAATTTTCAAAGGACGTCCGAATGTTCTTTGCTCACGGTGATGCGATCTTCCCAAACTCGTTCCCTTCCCCTTCCCACCACGGGAATGGAACTAGGGACCCGTCGCTTGGGAATCAGCGGAAAGATTTTCAAACCTTTTAATTGTTTTGCCAATTTATAAGGGAGTTAGAAGTAAAAAAAATCATATGGCGGGTCCCCCCCAAAAAACAAATTACAAAAAATTATAAACCCCAAATAACATGAACTGGGAGAATTATTTTTTTTCCCGCCCTTAGGTCTCCTAGGAAGTTATTTGGGAGGGGTTTGGATAAGGTTATTTAAAAAGGTTAGGTTGGGGTAATTCCCGGGCATTTTGCCCCCAAAGCCATTCCGGGCCCCCACCATGGAGTCATTTCGCCCCCACTTTTGGGGTCCCTTTTGCCCACCCGGTAATTCGGGCCCAAAACTATTGGGGGTTCCCTTTCGCCCAAGGTTTTTGGTGGGTTTATTTTATTTCTGCCTGCGGGAAAAAATATAAATTCATGACTCCCTGACATGGATCGTGTTTGGGGGGAAAAAACTTTAGAGTGGGGAAATTGGGCTTTACATGTGGGCGAAAGTCCCTTTGGCGAATTTTACCGTCAATGGGGGCGAAATTGGGCTCTTTTCATTGGGGGAAAGTCTTGTGGGGGAATTTCCCTGTGGACCCAAATGCCCCGGGAAGGTTAGGTTTGGTTTTTTTTTGGGGGGGCATTTTTGGCCTTTTGGTTTGGGGGAAGGGGATGTTAAAAAGGGGGTAACTCTCCCCCTTTAAATTACGTTTTGAGGGAAAATTTAAGGGGTTTTTGAAGGTCTTGATAAAATCTTGATAGGGCTTTATATTGATAATTTTTTTTTTTTTTGATATCATTGTTTCTAAAAAAAACCCCATTTTCTAAAACCCAACTAACCTGTTGATTTAAGCTAACCCTTTAAAACGACTAAACCAAAACCCCAAACCCCTAACCAAAAATAACCTAACTTTTTAACCAGTTTATGGGGAAATAACGGAGATTTTTTGTATTTCGACAGTAACGCCAAAAATTTTTTCAATTTTACCCTGGGAAAAAGGGGGTTTAAAATACCAGAAAAGAAAATTTTTACACGTATGATGTAGAAGAATCCCCAGGACTTTTTAAAGCCCACTCCCCCAAAAATCTAATAACCCCCCTTTTTTGGGTGGGAAATTTTAAAGGGGTAAAATTTTCCAAATAAACCCATACATACCTGGAACTGGGCCGGGTTTGAAATTCTCACCAAAATTTTATTTTTATCGTCGGCGGTGTTCCCAAATTTTAACCTGCTTTTGAATTCCCGGGATTAAATACCACAATAGCCTAACCGTTTTGGTTAGGGTTTGGGTTTTGGGCCCGTTGGGCTAAATTCCCAGGGTTTGGTTGTGATTTAAAGGGGGTGAATTTTCCCCCCCGCTCAGCACCGAAATAATACCGACCCTTACATATTTCAGTAGATGGGTTTTGGTTTAAAAAGAAAACCTCATTTTTAGTGATTTTTAAGGGCTTTAAAACCCCCCCAATTTCAGTGGTCTGAACGGGCCTAGAAAAAACATCTCACTCCCCCCTTCCATTTATTTAACCATTTATTCAATTTTTCGCTTTATCACAACCATAAAACTCTTAGGGGTTGGAGTAGAGGGTAAACCCACTCTTTCCCAGAATCCCTTTCCCACCCAAACACCCTATTCCCTTTATCCCTCACATACCCTTTTTTTTTGGGGGAAAAAAAAAAGCCCCTTTTTTTCCCAAACCCAAAACCCCTATTTACCAAATTCTACCAAATTTAAAAGGGGATCCCCACCTCTCTTTTCAGACATCCTTGCCCCCCAAACACACATTCCCTTTTTCCCCCTACAAAACTCTTTTTGGTAAATAGGGAGTTCAACCCCAAAACTCCCTTTTGACCCAAATTTTCTATTAAATGGGGGGGTACGCCCCCCAAAAACCCCTTTTAAATTACTAACTAAAACCCGGGGATTGAATTTCGTAAAAACCCAACCTCACGGGGGGGGGGGGGGGGGGGGGGGCCCCCCCCCCCCCCCCCTCCCAATTTTTTATTTTTTCTTTTTCGACACTTTTTTTTTTGGGGGTTAAAAAAACTCCCCTTTTAAAAAGAAAAGAAAAGTTCCCGGGTACTTTTAAAAAAAACCCATTTTTTGTGTTGTATTGTATTGTCTAAATTTCACTACAAAAAAAAAAAAAAAAAAAAAAAAAAAAAAAAAATTTCCCCCTTTTGTATTTCAAATTTTTCCCCCACAGTGTAACATGCCTTCCACGCACAGTTTCAAACCGGGGCCGAATGTCTCTTTCCCTTTCCTCTCCGTAGCATTGATGGAGGAGGAGCGTCAGTTCCCACACAAGTTGTTTCGTTTCAAACCCTAGATTTGATCATTTTGTAAAACCTAAAAATTTTTTGTATCTTATGAAATAAGTTGTTTTTTACACCCCGGTCCCAAATTTTAAATTTAAGACTAGAGTCGAAACGACACACCACGTATATATGCAAAGAAAAAAACCAAAATCGGTTTTCGAAAACCTAACAAAACCTGGGGACCAAACAACTTGTGTACGAAAACCCCCGTTAAATTTCTAGTCCATCCGTACCTTCCTTTACTTTATTTCCCCCATCCACCTTTTTCCTTTTTCCCCCCCTTTACTTCCCGGGATCTTCCCTCCCCTATCATCTTATCAAAAACCCCTTCTAGCACAAGAAAAAATTTTTTTTTATTTTCACTTCACTCATTTCCCGTCACCTATAGGCAAAAAAGGGAGATACCATTCATTGCAACCTTTTTTTTTAATTCACATTTCCCCCCACAGGTCCTGACCCAACCCAAAACAACCAACATGAAATAAACAACTAATAACATACTTTATGGCTGTATATTAAAAAACTTATCATGCGCCTACGAACAGTGTGCGAGTGGTTTTTCAGAAACCCTTTAGCACTACGTTGGGAAACCCAACGAACAAATATGGCGGATGGATGTTCGCAAAGATCGTTTGTATACCTCTAAACGCGTTACGAACGTTCCCAAGATCAATCTAAGTGCAAAGATACTTAGAGACGCGTTACGAACGTTCGAACACCGGCCCCAGGACCAGATGAAGTTTATCCCGTGTATAAAAATAATGTAAGAGGTTGTTAGTGAGTCGTTAGTGCATATTTTTTAGGAAATGGGTTTTTGATATAGGGAAGTGCCGTATTTGGAGAAAGGTGATGTATTTCCCCCCATTTTCAAAAAGGGGGGATAGAGGAGTAATGTCAAATTATCGACCCGTTAGTCTGACTTCAGTGGAAGGAAAATTATTGGAATCTGTTATAGTAAAAAACATTAGACAACATTTAGAAGAGCATATTTTGGGTAAATGTTCACAACATGGGTTTACCAAGGGTAGAGCATGTCTCACCAATTTATTTTTTTAGTGTTTTGAGTTTTTATAGGAAAGTTTATGAGGCATCAGATAAAGATGAGGATTATGATATTATACACCTGGATTTTAGTAAGGCATTTGACTATCCTAAGACTACTGTACCCTGGACATGCTACTCGTGCCCGGGGCCAACCCGCCCATGACCAGTGGAGTCCAATCGGCAGTGTGAAAAAGTGTTTCGAACATAAATCCCATTTCCCTTCCTATGGTTTACCCAGTATAAAGATATACTGTTATTTTATTAAATGTTTGTTTCATAATTTTATCAAAAAAAAAAAAGGAAAATATGTTAAGCCCCGATGCACTCTGGGGGTAGTGCGGGGGCTCAACGGAGGGTGATGCTTCTGTTAGCGCCCCCCAACCCGTACGGTTTAATCCAATCGGCCGCTGACGTGGCATGACAACTAATCCCCAGCACCCCTACCTGCAGGGTGCCAGGTTGGGCACATTTTCCTTGGTACCGAGGTACTTACTTTGCTCATTAACCGGGGCAGTGCCCCCTCGCATGGGGAGATACGGGGAGCTTGCCCCCCCAGGGGGTAAACGCCACGGCATTGCCGGGGTCGACCCTCCCGTCCCCCCCGAGGTCCCTGACTTGCACAGTTTCCCCTGGGGGCATCCTTAATCGCCCGCCCTGTCATGCACTGTAAAAATATACATCACCATCTGCTGCGTACCTCCTGGAGGACCTGTGATGCTCAAGGGGTCCTAAGACCCTGCTGCGGGTGTCTCGTCAAGCCCCAGGGTCCCAGGGGGAACCCAGGGAAGCCACAGAGGAGGGGTCTAGTAGGAGTCGTAGCAGCGTAGAGTTTCATCTCCGCCCCTAGCCCCGCCGCTAGTGTCTCACCCAATGCCCATTGGTCCCCCGAGGGCCATGAAGAAAGCCACAGGGGCAGGTAGTGTTGTAGGACTCGTGGCACCGTAGAGTTGCACGTACCTGCCCCCTGGGGCAGAAGCATCCCAGGTATCGAATCCTGTGAGTGAATCTCGTGAGTGGTCGTTGTTTTAAACCCTTTGAGCTTCGAGACAAACAGGGTTCAAACAGTTCATCAGGAGCATCCCAGGTATCGAATCCTGTGAGTGAATCTCATGAGTGGTCGTTGTTAACCTTCGAGCTTCTAGACAAACAGGGTTCAAACAGTTCATCAGAAGCATCCCTGGTATCGAATCCTGTGCGTGAATCTCGTGAGTTCGTTTTTACCTTCGAGTTCGAGACAACAGGGTTCAACGTTCATCAGAAGCATCCAGGTATCGAATCCTGTGAGTGAATCCGTGGTGTCGTTGTTTTTAAACCCTTTGAGCTTCACAACAGGGTTTTAAAACAGTTCATCAGAAACATCCCGGTATCGAGTCCTGTGAGGGAATTCCTATTTTGTTTATTCAGGTAAAACAGGTTCAAATTATCAGAAAATCCCGGGTATATTTATTTTTATCAAATATTTTTTAATTTTTTGTATTTGTAGAAATAATAAAAATCCCTTTTTTTTTTTTATCAAAATAAAATTGTAATTTATGGGTCAACCCAACCAGAACTTTAACCACTTTTGGGGAAAAAGGCCGCAGTCTGGAGCGAGTGACGGGGTTTACCTTTTTAGAGGCCGGAGTGACTGGGGCCGGAGAAACTGGGCCGGAGTGACCGGGGCCGGAAGAACTGGGGCCGGAGTACTTGTTTCGTCCTGTAAAAGGTAACACTACAATACACGTCCCACCACACATACACTCCTCCAACACCCCGGCCGCTTGTTGACCGTCGGAGGGTAATCTAAACAGTCATTACACTACAAGCCTCAGGCTGTTCCTCTGCTACTACTGTCCCCTGGGCGAGGGCGTCACAAACTCACTGACGCCCCGCGGGTCACACATCCAACACTTTACACACTAGGGTGAAGGTCATTTAAGTAATCCTGGACCTCCACATTCCTGTTTCTACAGCCATCCGGACGGGAGCGTCGCAAACTCACTCACGCCCCGCGAATCACACATAACACACTTTACACACTATGTGAAGGTCATTTAAGTAATCCTGGACCTCCACATTCCTGTTTCTACAGCCCTCCGGACGGGAGCGTCGCAAACTCACTCAAGCCCCCGGTTCACACATAAACACACTTTACACACTAGTGTGAAGGTCATTTAAGTAATCCTGGACCTCCACATTCCTCTTTCTACAGCCATCCGGACGGGAGCGTCGCAAACTCACCACGGCCCCGCGGGTCACACATCACACACTTTACACATAGTGTGAGGGATTAAGTAATCCTTTGGGCCCCCACATCCTCGTGGCTGAAACTCCACTGATCAACCACGGGTCCGGTTTCCTCCGTAGTTCCCTCAACGATGCACCCGACTGCTCGCGGCGCCCTCGTCTNAACCTGGACCACATAGTTCCCATAAACCCACATAGTCCCATGTTAAGCCCACCTGGGACCCACATAGTTTCCATAAGCCACATAGGTCCCATGTTAACCACCTGGACCCACATAGTTCTCCCATAAGCCCACCTGCGACCCACATATTTTCCCATAGCCACTGGGACCCAGTATTCCATAAGCCCACATAAGTCCCATTTTTTTAAGCCCCCCTGGGACCCACATAGTTACCATAACCCCACCTGGGACCCAATAGCTCCCATAAGCCCACCTGGGACCCACATGGTCCCATGTTAAGCCCAAACTGGGACCCACATGGGGCAGCCCCACATGCGGCGCACACGGTGCGCGTGGACAAAGCTATATGGGCCACAATGTGAGATGCCCACAAGGGGAAACATATAGTAGCCCACATGGGGCCCACATGGGTCCCATGTTCCGGTGCTGCTGGGTACCTCCAACATCTTTGTTCTAGCATACTCTATACCGTTTCACATTCCAGCATCAAGTGCTCCAGGGTTTTTCATCCACTCCTGTCACACACATCACACACACCTTGCTGCCATCATTCTTCCATCTGTACATACGACTATTTACCTCCAGCGACTTTGTCCTGGCTCTGAAGAGTAGGTCCCCCAATAGCCACATCATAGAACCTTTCATACCGTGGCTGGTCCTTTCTCCTGTACCATTCCAGTGTTGATTTCCCACTCATTGCCCTCAGCCATTCTTCTTTCCCTTTCTCTTCCACTCTCCTATTTATTTCCTTTTGCATACAGCCATACTCCCATGTTCATCACTCCTGTCAAAACATTCCCATTTCACCTGTCCATCTTTCCACTTTTACTGAGTCTTTCATCCACTTCCCATACATATTCCAGTCCCAAACCTTGCTTGCCCATTTGCTGTTCGTTGCAGTCTAGCTCTGTACCTCAGTCCTGCCTTTGCTATCCTCTCTCTGAACGGCTCCATCCCATGTCTCCTCTATTCGCTTCCACTGCCACATACCTATTGGCTCCTAATGCTATTCTGCCTGCTTTGTTCTGTGTTACTTCCAATCTGTCCAACCCCTTTCCCTAGACCACACCTTGTTTCCAGGCCATACATAATCTAGGGACTGCCACACCCTTCCATAGTCCTCTCACCACTTCATACTTGGTGGCCCGACATCTTGCCACACTGCCTAGCTTTCCCAACCCACTGGTTGGCTCTAGCTATCCTCTCATGTTTAGTTTTCTCACAGCCTTTTATCATCCAACCAAATACCCAATACTTGTACTCTTTCGTTCTTTTTATTTCATTCCCCACCCACCATCCAAATCCTGTCATCATCAGAGTCATCCCCATTCACCACCAACACTTGACTCTTCTCCTTACTGAGCCTAACGTTGAAGTCCCTTCCATACTCAGTCACAGCATTCAGCATCTCTTGTAGCTCATGTGGTTTTCACTAAGGATCACCACATCATCTGCAAAACATCAGTACACTAAACACTTCATCTCCAATTTTCACACCCAGACCTGTACGCTTCACTCTCACTGCCATTTCCTCAACATATAATCCAAAAAGTAGAGGAGAAAGACACACCCCTGTCTTACTCCTCTCCTACTATTCACCCATCCGTCTCGAGGTCACCCTACTGAACTTGGCCTGTGTGTTCTCATACATACTGCTTATTATTTTAACAACCTTCTCACTCATGCCAATCGTCTCCAAAAACCTTACATAGCATTCTCCTATCCACTCTGTCATACGCTTTCTCAATATCTAGAAAGGCTAGATATTTCTTTCTTCCCTCCTTCCTTATTCTCTCAATCACTTCATTCATTACAAACATATTGTCCTCACCTCTTCTGTCTTTTCTGAATCCATTCTGCTCTTCACCATCACCTTTTTTTTCCACAACTTCAGCTAGTCTTTCATTCAGTACACCACAGAAAATTTTACATACCGTGTCACCCCACCGCTATTGGCCTGTATTTTTTATCTCCTTCCTACTCTTGTGTCCCCCCTTTATGTATGGGGGTTTCACTCTACTGTCATTCCAGGCACCAGGCACCCTTTCCTCTCTCCATATATGTCAAACAACTCATGCTTCCCTAAATTACTCCCTCACCTCCCTCTCTATATAATTCATTCGGGATACCGTCCATTCCAGGGGCCTTTCAATTTTTCAGTTTTCTTACATACCCTTCAATCTCACCCATTCTAATTTCTTCATCCATCATTTCCTCTATTTTCCTCCTAAGGTGAACGTTCCCTAAGTCACTATCAGGCTCATTCACACCTCCAATATCTTTCCAGAAGTCTTCTACAGCTCTAAACCATTTCCTTTTTTCTCCTTAGTGACCGGGCCATTCACCACTATTCTTCTACATTTCCTGTATGCTTACTCTCTTCTCCTCTCAAGAACTTATACCATTCCCTCCCTCCTTCCTCACCTTTTTCCCTAAGTTCTCTGATCACTTTTCTCTCTTCATTCACTCTTGCCTTCCTCACCAAGCATTTCACCTCCTTTGCTTACTCTTATACTCTTCCCATGCCCTTTCATATTTCTATTCTTTCAGCTTCACTGTTTGACCTATTCTTTCTGAGAACTCCTACACTTCCTATTGACTGTTTCCTTTCTTTCCGGGCCTTGTCGATCTCTTTGTTCCACCAACTCTTTCTTGTCCTGCCATTTACTCTCTTTCTTGTTCTCCCTATGCTCTCTTCTGCCACTTTGTTTAAGCTTCCTTAACAATCTCTCATTCATCTCATCCACACCTCTCTCAGCCCTCAAACCATTCTCTCCCAGTTTCCCAGTCCTCATTACTCACCACTTCTCTGAAATAATCCCAGTCTGCATCTCTAAAGTTTCCAACGTCCATTCCTCTCCTCTTTCACGTTCACTCTTTTTTCCTTCAACACTCATATCCATTAAACCATTAACCATTACCACCGTTATGGTCACTCGCTACGTCGATTGTCCTTTCCTCATCCACCCACATACTTCTCACCCGTTCTCTAGCCTTCCGGTTCACTAACATAAAGTCAATGGCAGATTCATTCTCCCTTCCACCCCAGGCACTCTTCCTTCAGCCAGGGTCACATTCAAAATTTCTAATTCATTCTCCTCTGCAAAGTCAAGCAGCAATTGGCCATTTCCATTTACTTCCTCTCCTAACACACCAATGTGACCATTCATGTCCCCCAAATCACAATCCCCTTTTTCACTTCTATTCTGTTCTACAAACCTTTGCAAAATTTCTATACTTCCTTTCCCATTCTCGGCTCTCACTCCTGTTCCTTCCACTGTCATGTAACACACTATCACCAAGATCCTTTCTCTTCCCTTTCGCACCTTATATTCCAGACGTGCTGCCATAATATCCTCACCCATTTCACACCCCCCTACATCTAAGCTCCTCTACATCTATACCTGCTTCCTGCCTCACAAGTACTCCACTCCGCCACCCTTTTTCTGCTGCTTACTTCTGCCCTTGCCGATCATACTGTAAGTCTCAGATCTAAGTTCAATTCTCTCTCTCATTTGTGTTTCTGTCACTCCAACTATGTCAATGTTCCTTTCATTCATTTCTCTGCTGAGGTTCTTCCATTTTTTAAAAAACATTCCATCCTCTAACATTTTCACAACCGCCCATTCCCTCACATTCCCATTTGTCCCAAAGCCCATTTCTTTCGCATTTGTCACCCTCTTTTTCCCTAAACTTGCAGAGTCTCTCAGTCGCCGCGTATCCAACTCAAGCATTCTCCCGCACCATCCGCCTTCTCTCCTTCCAGTTTAAGGTGCACTTTGGTCTCCCTCAAAGACTCTGTGGGAGTGCACGTCAGGCTATGAAGCTTATCCATAGTCCCCTGGATCCTACTGCAATCCACTTTAATTTTTAAAAACCTCCTTTGGAGTCGTTTGTTTGTGTCGCGTCTCATTTCCCAAAACCCTGCATTTCCCGGGGTCGCTCATGATTCCCACAAAAAAGGCCTGTACTTTCCCCTGTTCTTTATACCCTTTAAAAGGAAACTCATCACCTTGCCCACGTTGATGGGGGCCTAACTCATAAGGCTGGTTCCCCTCCTGCATTATCACCATCCTTCTGTACACCATTCACTGCCCTCACTCCTCACAAAATCCCATACCCTTGCCACTCAGGCTAACCAGCACATCTTCTGGTCTCTCTCGCCACGTGTCGCCTAACATTCTTCACCATACTATCTCTTACAAGATGGGCCATTCTTGCCCTGGCGGTGCCCCCCTGTCTATCAGGCTGACCCCTTTGGGGTTGTAATCTCCACTACCTCATCTCCCCCACTGGGGCCTGTAGCGGCCACAGCCCCCGGGAGCCGGGGCATCAGGTCCCCTAGCCTCAACCACGCCCTCACAGCCTTAGCTGCCGCTACAGGCAAAAGCGATGGGGGGGCGGATCGACCAGCCTCACCCACGACTTCAGTGGCCTCGACTGGCGGGGTGAGGAGGGCAGTCCCCCAGTCTCACCCACACCCTCAACAGCCCCCCTAGGCCGCCCTACTTCGACATCTTCCACCGCTGCAGCTCCCCTAGCCTCACCCACACCCTCAACATCCCTAGACCACCCTGCTACGACATCTTCCACCGCTGCAGCTCCCCCACTCTCCTCTCCTTCGGGCATGCCTGCTTTGGTGATGTCTAACGTCAAGCAGCCCTCATCCCCAGGACCCGTGGTGGGTCGGGCCCCCCAAGCCCTGCTCATTCCCCTTATCGGGCCCTCGATCTCTGCTCCATGTTTCTTACTTTACTTGCAAGGTTTTTATAATCCCCCCCCAGGGCTTTTATCCACTCCTTTGCCTCCTTCAGTTCACCCTTACACTGTTATAGTTCCCTAGTCCTTCGCCCCATTCTCCACCTTTAGCTTTCGGATCTCTTTCATATCCTTAATTACCTGCTTTCTACACTTCCCACAGAACCAACAGTTCCTTAGTGCCCTGGAGCTTCTTTAGAAAGCTCTGGACGCATCCCTCACAGGTACTGTGCGACCACCATTTGCAGCTATCGCAAATGCAAGCCACTGTCCTTGTCCGTGACTTTTTCACAACATGGCGGGGACTGTGCCTGCTTTTTCCTCACCACCTCACACACGATCCGCATCTCCCTGTCTCGCCTACTTTCCTTCCCATTTGCATTCAATGCATTTCCCACATCTGACCCCTTTTGAACCCAGTGCCATGCCCGCCATCTTCCTGTCCACTAACGGATCTCACATGGCTCACCATCTTAACAAACCTTTTCACGACACACTTATCCTCTCTAACTACTTCAAACTATTCGCCTGTGCACCTGTTGCCCCCTACCCCACAATGCCTATCTAGCTACGATACCCTTATCCCCTCTAACTTTCCCGAAAACTAACTCAAACTACCTCACCTTTACACGTTGATTTTTGACGTGACGACGACTTGATCTTGATCTTTATCTTGATTTGGGGGTCACCCAGCAGATGCTGTCAGTGAAGCCTTGGGTCCGGCGTTCTCCCACACACGTAAACTGTTGGGAGAGAAGCAAAAGGGGGAAGCAAAACTAGGATTTTTTTTTCCCCTCCCTTTCCTCTCTCTGCCCTCACATTCATACGGGGTCCCCCATCACTGAGGGGCCCCCTGCCTTTCATGCTCTCTCCTACGTGCTCTCCAAGAGTTCTCCAAGAATTCTTTTCACTCTCCAATCACACGACTGTCACTCCTCCACTCAGCACACAACCCCAGCAGGTACTCCATCTCCACTCTCCTGTCTCTCATCTCTCGCCATTCTTCCACTCCCACCTTCCTTCCACTACCCCCAACATCTTTGTTCTAGCATACTCATACCGTTCACATTCCAGCATCAAGTGCTCCACGGTTTCATCCACTCCTGTCCACACATCTCACACACCTTGCTGCCATCATTCTTCCATCTGTACATACGACTATTTACCTCCACGACTTTGTCCTGGCTCTGAAGAGTAGGTCTCCTCCATAGCCCCCATCATAGAACCCTTTTATACCGTGGCTGGTCCTTTTCCTGTACCATTCCAGTGTTGATTTCTCACTCATTGCCCTCAGCCATTCTTCTTCCCTTTTTCTTACACTCTCCTATTTATTTCCTTTTTGCATACAGCCATACTCCCATGTCTCATCACTCCTGTCACAAACATTCCCAGTTCACCTGTCCATCTTTCCCCTTTTACCGAGTCTTTCATCCACTTCCCATACATATTCCAGTCCCAAACCCTTTCTTGCCCATTTGCTGTCATCCATTCGTTGCGTCTAGTTCTGTACCTCAGTCCTGCCTTTGCTATCCTCTCTCTGAACGTGCTCCATCCCATGGTCTCCTCTAATTGCTTCCACTGCCACATACCCATTGGCTCCTAATGCTATTCTGCCTGCTTTGTTCTGTGTTACTTCCAATTCTGTCCAACTCCTTCCTAGACCACACCATTGTTTCCAGGCCATACATAATGCTAGGGACTGCCACACCCTTCCATAGTCCCTCACCACTTCATATTTGTTGGCCCGACATCTTGCCCCACTGCCTAGCCTTCCAACCCACTGGTTGGCTCTAGCTATCCTCTCAATGTTAGTTTTCTCATAGCCTTTATCATCCAACCAAATACCAGATACTTGTCTCTTTCGTTCTCTTTATTTCATTCCACCCCCATCCAAATCCCGTCTCATCAGAGTCATCCCCATTCACCACCAACACTTGACTCTTCTCCTTACTGAGCCTAACGTTGAAGTCCCTTCCATACTCAGTCACAGCATTCAGCATCTCTTGTAGTCATTGTGGTTTTCACTAAGGATCACCCCATCATCTGCATACATCAGTATACCCCAACACTTCATCTCCAATGTTCACACCCAGACTGTACGCTTCACTCTCACTGCCATTTCCTCAACATATAATCCAAAAATAGAGGAGAAAGGACACAGCCCTGTCTTACTCCTCTCTTACTATTCACCCATCCAGTCTCGAGGGGCACCCATACTGAACTTGGCCTGTGTGTTCTCATACATACTGTTTATTATTTTAAAAAACCTTCTCACTCATGCCAATCGTCTCTAATACCTTACACAACATTCTCCTATCCACCTGTCATACGCTTTCTCAATATCTAGAAAGGCTAGATATTTCTTTCTTCCCTCCTTCCTTGTTCTCTCAATCACTTCATTCACTACAAACATATTGTCCTCACCTCTTCTGTCTTTTCTAAATCCATTCTGCTCTTCACCCATCACTTTATTTCTTTCCACAACTTCACCTAGTCTTTCATTCAGTACACCACAGAAAAACTTACATACCGTGTCACATACCGCTATTTGGGCTGGGAATTTTTAATCTCCTTCCTACTCTTTTGTCCTCCCTTATGTATGAGGGTCACTCTACTGTCATTCCAGGCACCAGGCACCCTTTCCTCTCTCCATATATGTCCAAACAACTCATGCATTCCCTCAATTAACATACCTGGACTGGATTATGTGATCTTGATCTTGAACTTGATTTGGGAGTCACCCAGCAGATGCTGTCAGTGAAGCCTTTGGACCGGCGTTCTCCCACACACGTAATCTGTTTTGGGGGAGAAGCAAAAGGGGGAAGCAAAACTAGGGATTTCTTTTTCCCCCTTTCCTCTCTGCATCACATTCATACGGGGTCCCCCATCACTGAGGGGCCCCTGCCTCTCATGCTCTCTCCTACGTGCTCTCCAAGAGTTCTCCAAGAATTCTTTTTTCACTCTCCCAAACACACGACTGTCACTCCTCCACTCAGCACACAACCCCAGCAGGTACTCCATCTCCACTCTCCTGTCTCTCATCTCTCGCCCTTTTTTCCACTCCGACCTCTCCTACCACTACCTCCAACATCTTTTTCTAGCATACTCATACCGTTCACATTCCAGCATCAAGTGCTCCACGTTTCACTCCCCTCCTGTCACACACATCACACACACCTTGCTGCCATCATTCTTCCATCTGTACATACGATTATTTACCTCCAGGACTTTGTCCTGGCTCTGAAGAGTAGGTCCCCTCCATAGCCACCATCATAGAACCTTTCATACCGTGGCTGGTCCTTTCTCCTGTACCATTCCAGTGTTGATTTCTCACTCATTGCCCTCAGCCATTCTTCTTTCCCTTTCTCTTCACTCTCCTATTTATTTCCTTTTTGCATACGCCATACTCCCATGTCTCATCACTCCTGTCACAAACATTCCCAGTTCACCTGTCCATCTTTCCACTTTTACCGAGTCTTTTATCCACTTCCCATACATATTCCAGTCCAAACCTTGCTTGCCCATTTGCTTGTCATCCATTCGTTGCAGTCTAGCTCTGTACCTCATCCTGCCTTTGCTATCCTCTCTTTTGAACGTGCTCCATCCCCTGTCTCCTCTAATTGCTTCCACTGCCACATACCTATTGGCTCCTAATGCTATTCTGCCTGCTTTGTTCTGTGTTACTTCCAATCTGTCCAACTCCTTCCCAGACCCCACCATTGTTTCCAGGCCATAAATAATGCTAGGGACTGCCACACCCTTCCATAGTCCTCTCACCACTTCATATTTGTTGGCCCGACATCTTTCCACACTGCCTACCTTCCAACCCACTGGTTGGCTCTAGCTTTTCCTCTCATGTTTAGTTTTCTCATAGCCTTTATCATCCAACCAAATACCCAGATACTTGTAAATCTTTCGTTCTCTTTATTTCATTCCCCCCCACCATCCAATCCCGTCATCATCAAGTCATCCCCATTCACCACCAACACTTGACTCTTCTCCTTACTGAGCCTAACGTTGAAGTCCCTTCCATACTCAGTCACAGCATTTAGCATCTCTTGTAGCTCATTGTGGTTTTTACTAAAGGGTCACCACATCATCTGCATACATCAGTACACTCAAAACTTCATCTCCAATTTTCACACCAGACCTGTACGCTTCACTCTCACTGCCATTTCCTCAACTATAATCCAAAAGTAGAGGAGAAAGGACACAGCCCTGTTTTACTCCTCTCTTACTATTCACCCCTCCAGTCCCCGAGGTCACCCATACTGAACTTGGCCTGTGTGTTCTCATACATACTGCTTATTATTTTAACAACCTTCTCACTCATGCCAATCGTCTCTAATACCTTACATAACATTCTCCTATCCACTCTGTCCATTATGTGTTATGTGTTTACATATTATGTGTTTACAATTCCAATGAACTGCAACTCAAGAAATGCCAGTGGTCGCTGGCAGTTTTAACTCAAAGGTTGGTCTACTGTGTTTTGGCTCCGCGACTAATATTTTTCATAAATTAATTTCGCGATAAACATTGATGCACCGCATCTGAATACCAAAAAATATAGTTTCTTCTGTTGTTCTACTAATTATATGGATGACATGCATTACGATGGAACGTTCTATAATAGCAATTTAATGCAAATTACTCGCCGCGAGTAGCAAAGCTTAATATATTTTTTACATGTATATTGTGGCATGTAAAATTTGGGTGATGTTCACACTGTTTTCTAAGACAGTACTGCTGCGTCTGGCAAACGCTTGTCAAAATACATAAGCAATGCCTTGGAAAACGAAGAATAAAGAATGCCGAAATCGGCTTGTTGCTGCGACAATGTAGGTTATATTGTGGAGGCGACACGCCGCGCAGGGAGTGGTGGGAGGGGAGATTGTGGCGGGGAGATTGAATCAAAACATTGCCAACTTCACGCGTCGACTCATTGCACTTCACAGGCTTTCTATCTGATTGATACACAATAATAACAGGAAAATATGACTGCCTAGGTATAGATAACTTCTAAACATACGTTATTGACTATATAATATCATAGAGTAACATTTACCTCGCCTCCTCAACTATAACCTACTTGGTTATTTGGTTAAATACATGTTTTACAGACTCAGGCTTCTATACAATATACATATAGAAGAAAATCGTTCTTAAAATTATACTTTTGTGTTTTAAGTGCAGTGGAATAAGCCCATATTTTTCTTTCAAGTTGACCAACTTTTCACCAAATTATGAGTTAAAACTGCCAGCGACCACTGGCATTTCGGAGTTGCAGTTCTCTCTAATTATGTGTTTACATAATTGCTTGATCTTGATCTTGATTTAGGAGTCACCCAGCAGATGGTGTCGGTGAAGCCTTTGGTCCGGCGTTCTCCCACACACGTAATCTGGTGGGAGAGAAGCAAAAGAACATAACATAAGAACATAAGAAAATAAGGAAGCTACAAGAGGCCGTGAGACCTACACGTGGTAGTTCCTGTAATAAGCCAACAAAACCCAACAACTGCTGGGGCCATTACCCCCTCTCAGAACATAAGGCCACGGCTGCCACCACACATGTAACACCCTGCCCACCACCACCACCACCACCCATTGCCACACAGGACACACTCCCACAGGCACGGGTACAACCACACTTGTCCACACAACACACCACCTCAAAAGTGGATCTTCATGTGCTGGGCAATATCACCCTTTGTCTTGAAACACTTGCTACAAACATCACACTTGAACTCCCGCAAGCCAGTGTGTCTAAAGGTGTGTGTGTTGAGTACAGAATTGGTATAAAACCTTTTCCCACACTCTAGGCATTCATAATTTTTAACACCACTGTGCGTCAGGGTGTGTTTGTTGCGTTCAGAACTGGTAGTATACCTTTTCCCACACTCCAGACATTCATGATTTTTAACACCACTGTGCGTCAGAGTGTGTGTGGTGAGGGAGCCCTTTGCAGTGAATCTTTTCCCACACTCTAAACATTCATAATTCTTAACGGGGGAAAGGGGGAAGCAAAACTAGGGATTTCTTTTTCCCCTCCCAGCTAACCACCACCGGCGGGCCTACGTAGGCATTAGAGCGGCGAACGGCGGCCACCAGCGGCAACTTTGCCTCCCGAGGCCCTCCGTAGTGCCGCTGGTGTATTTTCAGAGAGGAAAATTTATTATCTGTAAATCAATGTACAGAATTTGAAAAATGTATTCCTTTTATGTATAAACATTCACACAAAACGTAAGTTAGTCAAAGCCTTCGTCAAAAAGACTGACAAATGTGTTACTCACTGTATCTTATATACGGACTATCCTTACTTCTGTTTATCAAAGATTTACTCTTTGTGAAATATTTGGAATACAACACTGATTATGTACCAATACACTAATGATCATGATAATATATTATAAGTCTTAAAATGACGGTTCTTTTGAAAGCATTTATTCATATGCGACGCTTGGCATTTTTCTTCCGACATTTTACCAAGTACACATTTACTTGGTATTACGTACGGCTAATAACTTTCAGCTCAAAGGTAATGAGTTGAAAACTGATAAAGATATAATAAATATTTGGCGCAAATGTGGATTTGTTTGGTTAGACATACTACAGAGAAGATATACTGAGAAGAGTATATCAATATCCATCATCATTATCATATGCCGTGCAGTGTGCAGAGCAACATATCGGATTATACGGTGAGTAATAATTTTTCCTCTCTTAATTGATTCATAATAAGTAAGTATAGTTTAAGGAAGAGTGCCAAATATAGAAAAGTGTGTAGAGGACAGAGTATTGCGCATCATAGTTGTCAGTTGTTCGTAAACAAGTTTTGTTTGAATAGCGCCGCGGCTCCCTGATAAAATATCAACCTGTGATAGCATCATAGGACATCACCAGGGCTCATAGTGTTCCCCAAAGGATCCTCGCATCCTTAAAACAACAACAGCAGCATCATAGTGCCGCGGCTAGCCAGCGGCTAGCCAGCCAACTGTAACCTGGCTGTGATTTATCCTGCTGTCCTTCACCGTCCAGTCCTTTAGGCCGTAAGTAATTTAGGCCGTGGCAAACTGGCAACATACGGCATATTATTAATTGTATACGACCTAAATAACCAAACTTAATCAAATCACACTGCTGATCACACTGGGGTGCAGTCAGTTCGTACACAAGTTGTTTCGTACACCAAAAAGTTGTTTGGTAGTCTATATGAAACCATAGTCGTTTCGTACACTCAGCTTGAACTTGACTACTAGACAAAACGACACCGGGTATGTACGAAAAATCTAAAAATTTGTGTACGAAGCAACTAACAAAACCTGGGTACGAAACAACTTGTGTACGAAACTCCCTGTAACCACCACACTTCATCAAGATATCACTTTTACCTACAGATTGTTTCGATAAATTAGACCTTGATGAATGAATTGTGTGTTGTAATGAAAGGCTGTGTGGTGTGATATGTGACTGGAGTGTGACCTGTAGATGTGTTAAACCAGTGATGTGGTGTGTGATTCTCTTGTGGGTATCATTCTAGTGTTTGCCCATACTCCCCTCTCCCTCTAAACAATCTTGGGGACCTGGGGGAATGCGGGATATTTGGCTGGGGTACAAAATATGCGTCGCAACCACATAGTTTTTGAGTTAGGGGTGTTGAAAAAATTCCCTAGATCTAGGGAACATTCATTGGATTTCTTCTGAGTCCAGAGATGTGTGAACCGGACGATCCTCACATTATGATGACCGGAGTATCGAGAATCCCCCCCAACCCCCCGCTAGGAGGTTAGGTTATATTTGTTTAGGTTAGGTTAGATTTGGTTAGGTTAGATTTGGGTAGGTTAGGTTAGATTTGGTTAGGTTAGGTTAGATTTGGTTAGGTTAGGTTAGGTTAGATTAGGTTAGATTAGATTAGGTTAGATTAGATTAGAGTTGGTTAAGTTATCGGTGGGTCAAATCCCCCGCTAGGTCAGGTTAATTTTGGTTAGGCAAATTTCTCTAGGTATAAGGAAATTACCCTAGATTTAAGGAAATTTAACCCCCCCTAAACAATAACTCTTAAAATACGTGTTTCCGACGCATAATTTGTTCCCCACCCGAAAACCCCGCATTCCCACAGGTCCCCAAACTTGTTTGGGGGAAGTGGGAGAGTATGGGCAAACACTAGAATTTTACCTTATATTCTTTAGTACTCATTCTTTCCCCCGTTAAGCTATTTATTTTAACTCGACGACGCAGAAATGTTCTTTACCATTTAATTTTGTTTTCTCTTTTTTATAAAGCATCTACCGTTGCCGCAGACCAGGATGCAGCATGGTGCTTGATACACTGCAGAGTGCTGATGATTGTGTGCATGGACATTTTATTCAAGGTACATAAAATTAGCTTTACTGAATTATGTATTGCAAACAATGGGTTTAGTTGCTTTTCAATGATAAATTAGGGTAAAGATTGGTTTTAGGGAACCCTCCTTATTGCGGAAAATATCACCCGTTATGTGACTGTTATTTTATGTTTTTTATCACGGATATTTTTTAACCCTCAATCAGTCAGCACGTTCTTTTCCTCAATAGAGCAGTAAACTAACCTAACCTGAGTAATGCTTGAGTCATTTTTTTTGCTTTAAAGTGGATGCTTAAGTTAATTTTTTCCTCGGGCCATGAATTATGTTTACTTTAAAAAAAAAAAGAGACTTATTATCACTTCTATGAGACATAACACTTATGAATGCTTCTCGCAGATCCATCACATCATGGGGGGAGTCGTGACTTCGGTATGTGGAACGTCCCCAGAACTGAGGCGCTGGTGGCACTGGTTGTCAAAATTACCAACGCTTGACCAGTAGGGATGAAAGTACCAAGGTGGTGTGGGCGAACATCGCCTTCAGAATGCAGGAAATGGTATGTATTGTGAGATTAAGATAATAATGATGGATATAGTATTCCTTTGATGGTTGTTTTATAATATTTTATTGTACAAGTGTGTTTGAATGTGTCAGGCTCTTAAAAGCTTATAAAAAATGTAATGGCAATATTATTTGCCATCATAATTTTACATGTTTTTATAACTCTCTCTCTCTCTCTCTCTCTCTCTCCCCCCTGAACTCATGGGTGGTGTTCTCAATGCAGATGAAGGCAGCAACAGCTATTGGATTGAAGAAAGAATTTGTTGCCCTCAGACTTTTCGAGCACCTAATGGTTCATGTATATACCAGATGCAGTGATACCTTTGCTTGCACAGCTATGCTGTTATCGTTATAGGTAGGTAGGACTTGTGTGTCGAATTGATATAGAGCTTACATGTCATGTATTTATCTATCATGATGCAACATTCGGTTACCAGGGTGCAATGGCAATTTAGGTATCTTTTTCAATCAGACACATCCTAACTACCTATAACGCCAACAATGCCTCTACATGTGAATGTATATTTTCTTGTACATTTCCTTCCAGGAATCCCTTCGGAGCTTGTTTCTGTCATTGCTGGGATCATTGCTAAGCATGTCTTCCTTTCTTCCCCCTTTAGCCACTGCAGCACACCTGTCTACATTGTGGACTTCCTGCACCATGTCCCAACTCTCTTTCTAAGTAATTTTTTTATTGAATGCTTCATATGTAATGTGGAGTGCTTTAAGTGAACAAGTGACTCAAGAAATGTACACATCATGATGCACTTGTAAACCTACTCCCAACAGTATGGCCTTCACCTTTGAGAAACTGTAATACGGGATTGTTTTCTTTTTTTTCTCAGGTTTGGAAGAGTGTGTAAAAGATGGAAATTGAGAGAGAAAGAGAATAAGAGTTCCAGAAGAGTAAGTTGAAGAGTTGTTTTCACTAATGCTAACCCAACCTTTCCACCAAGGTGATAATATTGCTTCTATGATGTATGGGGGTAAGCACTAATGCTTGCCCAATCCTACCTTTCCTTTCTGTGCCTATAGTGTGTGGTGCCAACTCCATTGGAACCTGTGTTACTAACCTCTGCACAAATTTCTCCTTTGTGACTCTAACCTTCTGAGGAAATGCCACCTATTCACTGACAAAGAGATGGTTCTACAAACTTCTCAGTCAATGAATGTAATCCTATACTAACATGTAATGATAAACTGAATGCATTTTGGTGAATTTAGTTACATCACATATACCAGAAAAGTTTACAAGCAGTATCTCGCCTTACCTTTATTATGAATTTGTGACTGGGATGCATTTTTGACTGACAATATGAGGGGTCACATTATATTAACCATTAACCATAAGCCATTATTGGTTCCTGAACCTTGTGGGAGTAATAATTTGTCTGGATTAAAAAAGATTTGCCCTAAATATGTACTACAGTACATACTCCATTATCTGTCCTCATTCACAGACATGTGGCTGTTGCCATATACAGTACCGTATGTCAATTACATGTACTTAAAAATATTTTGTTGTGCGTCTGCTTTCAATATGATCAGTGTAGAAGTCATACTATATATTGTAGAATTGATTCTGAACATCTTCAGCAGGCGGCGGCTTCAGTGTATGCGCCGACTTCAGCTACAAACCATGACAGGTGAATGGAGGATGCGGCAAGGGAGCAGATGCCAGATAGAGCAGACGAGGCACAACAGTGCTGTGGAGCAGCTACTCCTCAGGCTGGTGTTGGCTCAGGAGAACAACACTTAAGCCTGATCGCATCAATCATTGGAGGCATACCCCACGGGGCAAGTCGCCAAAGACGCTACAAGAATATACCTCGCTCAAGGGTGTCCTGTGGTGCGCGTGCGATCGACGTGCCGCCGTGCGGCAGGAGTTAACCAGTCTGCTGGCCCACTCACTTGATGCCTAACTGACCTGAATTAAAGTGTCTCATACCTGTTTATATTGAGCCAGACATGAAACCAAAAGATGAAGAATGAAATAATACAAGAACACGTTCATAAATACACATACATATCGACAGAAATGTTTTAAAGACATACAAATATGCTGTCACAACTAGTACATTTTCACGGATTTTCAGACAGACACCGATAGAAAATAAGAGGCAGGCCCGACAAAAAAAACTTGTTCACTTCAGGAACTGGGTGTATGTATACTTTACGCTTCATTCCCATGCAAGGAAGCTAGAGACACGTTCTGTAGCTTCCTTGTTCCCGTGTTTGATGTAGTGTGGAGGGAGTTAGGGGTGTGTGGATGCTGTGGGAGGGAGGGGTGTGTGGTGGGGGGAAAGAGGAAGAGGGTGTTATAGTGACAGCTGTGGTGGTGAGATGGTGTGAGACATGAAGAGGAAAAGGAGGAGGGATAAACCTGCGAAAGGAACTTTTTGTTTTTGTTTTTTTCCCTTCTCTTAATTCATGTCTCACACCATCTCATCTCTCACCACTAGTTTGGTGGAAAAAGAGTTAGAACGACCTCGGAAAACGTCAAGAAGACCAAGCAACATGGACACAAAGAAGACCAAGCAAGCAAGTCTTTGACGTTTTCTGAGGTCGTTCTAACTCTTTTTTCCACCAAACTAGTTACCAACTCATCATTTAGAGCCTGCATGCACCAGATTGAGACAGCATTTTTGGAGGTTCCCGTCTCCAATGCTATCTGGCTCATGGACTTGCCACCACTGTACAAAGTGACTATATGTGTCTTCTTAGCAATGGATTGATTTGTCAGGCAAAATGCATCTGTAGACCTGGGGGAGGGGGTAGAGGAAGGTGGGGGTGATGGGGAAATTTAGGCGCAGGAGCAAAGATGGCAACCCTCTCCCCTTCATACATATCTTAGTGCAGCCTGAGCGATGTGGAGCACTGTGAGGACTAACCTCCAGCCCAGTGAGATGTCAGATATACGACAAACCCAAGAAATGTTAACACATCACTGAGAAGGGCAAAAAATCTGAAGACGTTCTTGTCCTAATTTTTTTTTTGCAGTGACTATATATACATATATATATATATATATATATATATATATATATATATATATATATATATATATATATATATTTATAATATATTTATTTATTTATTTATTTATTTACAGTGGAGTCGACCCTAGCGCATCTGCCCTTATGTTAAAAGGAAAGGCGTATGATATTATAGAGACAGGATGGTGTGACAGCAGAGTGGTATATGAAGGTGGATGGATAGGTACAGGAAGTAAAATAGGAAGGAAATCCTGCTAATTCGAGTGTTTGAAAAGGTTGACCAAAAATATCTGGTTAATTTTATAGTTCATAATTTTGTATGTTTTGTATGGCCTGCAAATTATTTAAATGTTGAAATGGATCTCGATTACAAATCTTCAATCTTCATTCATCTCGTTCTTCATGGCTGTTCCACCATGTAAATCCAATGCGGAATTTTTTTGTGTTAATAAAAAATAAACGAAGTCCAAAGTGATTTGTGGTTCTCTTCATCATATTACTGGATAACGACAAAAATATTTTGGCTTGTACTTAGAGCATATTGCATAATTAGTAATGTTTTATGGGTGTTGAACAGTTCATGGCCCGTACCGAGAGTCATGATGAAGGTTGAGCGACGACCTTCGTTGACAGGAAGGGTACACATAAAGGGATATTTTTTCGGAACGAAGAGCAGCGATGTAGGTCGGCACAAAGACACGGTCACCGTGTCTTTGACGACCGTCGTCGCTGCTCTTCATAACGAAAAATATCCCTTTTATGGTACCCTTCCTGTCAACGAAGGTTGTCGCTCGCCCTTCAGCATGACTCTCGGTACGGGCCCATCAGTCTTTAGCGGCTAATGGTCTGTGCAACACCTCTAAAAACATTACTGTATCTGCAATATGCTTAGAAAGTAACCGTAAATATTCCTCAATCAGTTAATATAACAGCGGCAAATGGTCATATGCCCTACGGCGGGCCGCTGGGAGCGGCCCGCCGGTGAGCCTCTGAGCAAATTCCCAGCGGCCCTACGTCGTACACTTCTGTCGGGCCGCCGGTAAGACATACGGAGGGCCTCCGGAGGCCCTCCGTCTTTGTGTTTGCTGGGTACATTGTCGCAGCAACAAGCCGATTTCGGCATTCTTTATTCTTCGTTTTTCCAAGGCATTGCTTATTGTATTTTGACAAGCGTTTGCCAGACGCAGCAGTACTGTCTTAGAAAACAGTGTGAACATCGCCCAAATTTTACATGCCACAATATACATGTTAAAAATATATTAAGCTTTGCTACTCGAGGCGAGTAATTTGCATTAAATTGCTATTATAGAACGTTCAATCGTAATGCATGTCATGCATACACTTACTAGAACAACAGAAGAACGTTCTTTTTTAGTATTCAGATGCGGTGCATCAATATTCATCGCGAAATTGATTTATGAAAAATATTAGTCGCGGAGGGAAAACACAGTAGACCAACCTTTGAGTTAAAACTGCCAGCGACCACTGGCATTTCTCGAGTTTCAGTTCTCTCTAATTAGCATATTCGTATTATCTTCCTTATTAAGCCGCCTATAGAATTTTTTCAGAAGCTGACGCTTTTTAGTAAATGACAGATATATTAAACTATTTTTATTACGCATATTATTATTGTGAATACATTGTTGTATTAATGGCTGAAGGATGAAATAGGGGAGATTTAAAGAGCCGAAAGTATTGTCATCGCTGGCTTAGGCACGTTTTGAGGTAAATAATTTTTTTATCGAGCGAAGCGCTCGCAGCCTCACTGGATACAGATTTTTTTCAATAAAAAGGGCCCAAACCCCACCGACCGACCCTCCCCGTTTTTTTTAGGAACTTTATATCTTTG
>JACEEZ010000521.1:0-22409 GCA_016584305.1 Chionoecetes opilio
TATAATTCATTTATGAAATCCTAATTTACAATCCAGTGGAGTCATGTAAGTGCAGAAGCTGAAAGTATATGTGAATTTATATTGATAGGGAAAAGTACAATTGATTTATATTTGGAGTCAGTATTAAATGAGGGCAAAATGTGAGAAGCAGAATGACATCAAGTTGCATGGACCAGCAATGGAAGGAGGAAATAAAGTTGAGTGCAGGATCTTGGTTTGATCATCTGCTAGTTTTGTAACACATGGAAAGGGCGCCAAACACTTTAGAGAAACACCAAGGGGAGAAGATGGATCTATGAGGTGTGTGATAGAGGGTAGAACAATAAGTGTAGGTAAAGAGCTCCATCCAAGCCTAGGTGTCTTGTACACGATAGTTAAACTTTATATTGTAGTGAACTTTGATATTTAATTTTGATAAACTGATACAATACATGACAATTGTAATCATATATCTTTTCCACAGTATCTGTAGATAATGGGAGTGGCAAAAACGTGAGTGAATCGTTGGTTCTCACCAAGATGGGGGAGCCCCGCTGGAGGGTCGCCGTCACGGGACTTTATAGATACTATGGACCACACCTAAATGTAAGAGTTTTTCATGCAGCTGCAGAGTTAATTTTTAGCAATTCTGAACAATGTAGATCTTATGGAAGGCCTTATGTATGAACAATGTAGTAACTTAAAGACTAGAAACATCATAGTATGGAGCTAGCAGAAAATAGCTCAATATTATTGTGATTGATCATGTGGAAGTAGTGTATTAGTATACATGTCCCTTGTTTAGCTGAGTTTCTGAAAACTGAACACAGTCACATGATGATAATAATTTGTAGGTTATATATCACTGCCGTGGTACCTCATACCATGAGTCTGAAACTGTTGACTTTGTTGTAAACATAATCGTAATTATATTGTTTTTTGTTATCTGTTTGGTTACCATTGCATGATACCTTCTTCCAAGTTCAAAGAAAGGGTAGCCACATTATATAGATATTTGCCATAACGTTTGATCTACCTACCATTTGGGGTGACCTCTTAAGTGATGTGTACATACATTTGTACTTGTTTTATTTGTTTGATATGCACTTGTTTTTACATATGAAAACATATTTTTGTGACTGAAAATTGACACATACTAGCTAGAACTTTGGACTCAAGGCTGAAATTTGTTTCTTCATTCATTCGCAGGTGGTGTTTAGTGGAAGTGTTGGACCCAACAAGGACACGGTGATAGCTGTAGATGACATCTTTGTAACGTTAGAAATGTGTTCCCCAATAATTTCTGTGGCCTGTTCTTTCGTCAATACAACCTGTTTGTGGACCAACGATCCGGACAGCCTTCAGTGGATTGCCGCAGACAGCTACAGTGACCAGTCTCTCAATGGGCCAGCAGATGATAAAGGTAAAGTTCTGTACATTATCTACATTGTGGTCTTGACTTTCACTAAATTGCCTCATCAAAAAGTTCATAATCAAAGATTTTGGAATCCTACTGATTTCTCCCCTTTAGTTAAATTGATTATATATAATTTCAATAAGAATTACAAGTTTATTATATACTTACATGGATGTACAACACATATGGTATATGTACAGGTAAAAGAATCATGTGCTGCTCATCAAATATGTTCTTGATATCCAATGGCTCTCTAACTTTAATGAATATATATTTGATCTTTACCAGATCCCTATCACTACGTCATGTTTGACATTGTGCCCCACCACCGCCCGGGTGACTCGGCTCGGCTCGTCAGTCCCACTCTAACCAGGACTTACATGACCACATCGATTTGCTTCAACTTCAACTTTGCAGTGAGTTTAAGGTGTTTTGATTACTGTAATAAGTACACCTGTATAGCCTAACCTCTGACACAGGATTGAATCTGGATATGGAGTTTGATATTTGTAAAATAAAAGTGAGGGATATGAATATTTTGAACTTTCACTCACTTTCATTACTTTTACTTTGTTTTATCAAGGCTTGCTGTGAACACGGAGGGATTCTATCTGTGATCATGGTAGATATTGGCAATAACAACGAGACCTTACTGTGGCAACTGCCGATAACCAGGGACTATGCCGAGTCTCAGTGGCAGCTCGGCCGAGTGGAAATCAAGGTGAGGTCATCATGTATTAACCGTGTTGTAGCGTCATGGTCTGTGCCGTACTCCTGTGTTCCTGTCTCTCCTCTTTGTTTATCCATTGCTTCCTTACATTGTGCATGTGTCTTGGTGTTGTCACCATTTGTGTGTGTGTGTGTTTGTTTGTTACAATTTTGGTGTATTTGGAAAAAATATGAAAGGGTTGACTAATTTGATAAAAACTTGTAAGGATATAATCAAAGGCTTAATGTGAGGAAAAGGCTGCTGATAACTATGTTGAGTATATAGTGAAGAATATTGGAAAACTGAAATCAAGATATAATTGAAATGCTAATGAATGGAGAGAACAGCCACACTTCTGTTTTTCTACTCAGCCATTTAGATGAAATTGAAACACCATATACAATTGTATATTAAAGGGAATAATGTATATATTTATACATATAGTTAATTCTGATGTCATCCTTTATCTCATCAGTAACCTGTTGCTCTGAATTGAAAGGTATGACAGGAGCATCACAAGGCAGCACATTATTCAGAAGAGATGAAAATTATTATGGCTTATTTTATGATCTTTAAGGCATTCATCTGTAACATAGAAATAAATATACTAAGTTTTACGTGCAAGGTCTATCAGAGTAGTTATATATTCTTTTGAAAGAAGATTAACTTGGTTAGTTTGTGATGTCTGTTTATTGGCTCAGTGACTCATGCCATTACAATTCCTAACCTGCATTTAGGAATTTTCATGTTGTATGTATTTTCATGTTGTATGTATTTTCATGTTGTATGTATTTTGATGTTGTATGTATTTTCATGTTGTATGTATTTTCATGTTGTATGTATTTTGATGTTGTATGTATTTTGATGTATGTATTTTCATGTTGTATGTATTTTCGTGTATGTATTTTCATGTTGTATGTATTTTCATGTTGTATGTATTTTCATGTTGTATGTATTTTCATGTTGTATGTATTTTCATGTTGTATGTATTTTCATGTTGTATGTATTTTCATGTTGTATGTATTTTCATGTTGTATGTATTTTCATGTTGTATGTATTTTCATGTTGTATGTATTTTGATGTTGTATGTATTTTGATGTATGTATTTTCATGTTGTATGTATTTTGATGTTGTATGTATTTTGATGTTGTATGTATTTTGATGTATGTATTTTCATGTTGTATGTATTTTCATGTATGTATTTTCATGTTGTATGTATTTTCATGTTGTATGTATTTTCATGTTGTATGTATTTTCATGTATGTATTTTCATGTTGTATGTATTTTCATGTTGTATGTATTTTCATGTTGTATGTATTTTCATGTTGTATGTATTTTCATGTATGTATTTTCATGTTGTATGTATTTTCATGTTGTATGTATTTTCATGTATGTATTTTCATGTTGTATGTATTTTGATGTATGTATTTTCATGTTGTATGTATTTTCATGTATGTATTTTCATGTTGTATGTATTTTCATGTTGTATGTATTTTGATGTATGTATTTTCATGTTGTATGTATTTTCATGTATGTATTTTCATGTTGTATGTATTTTCATGTATGTATTTTCATGTTGTATGTATTTTCATGTTGTATGTATTTTGATGTATGTATTTTCATGTTGTATGTATTTTCATGTTGTATGTATTTTCATGTTGTATGTATTTTCATGTTGTATGTATTTTCATGTTTGTATGTATTTTTCATGTTGTGTATGTATTTTCATGTTGTATGTATTTTCATGTTGTATGTATTTTCATGTTGTATGTATTTTCATGTTGTATGTATTTTCATGTTGTATGTATTTTCATGTTGTATGTATTTTCATGTTGTAGCCCCTATGTATTTTCATGTTGTATGTATTTTCATGTTGTATGTATTTTCATGTATGTATTTTCATGTTGTATGTATTTTCATGTATGTATTTTCATGTTGTATGTATTTTCATGTTGTATGTATTTTTATGTATGTATTTTCATGTTGTATGTATTTTCATGCTGTATGTATTTTCATGTTGTATGTATTTTCATGTTGTATGTATTTTCATGTTGTATGTATTTTGATGTTGTATGTATTTTCATGTTGTATGTCTGTATGTACTTCAGAACCCTCCTGAGAACTATGCCCTGGTGATGCAAGGGGAGGTGTGGGACGGCAGGGAAGGATACCTGGCCTTGAAGGACTTCCATCTGACGGAATCAGAATACACGCATTGTTCCTGTGAGTTATGAACAACTGTTAATATACCTGAACCTTTGGCTTTTATTTCACATCCAGGTCTCACTTCTTGGGACTATTATGCTCCCAGAGTTACTATTTTACTCCCATGATATCTGTTCTTCCTATTGTCATGCAACATAAGGATTCCGCTACAAAGCTGCAGTATATCGCTTTTAGATTTATGAATATTTTGGTATGCGCCTCTTATATTTTTTGGATAAGTAATCGTGGTTTTGGAGATGATGTAGGAGGTGGAGCTGTTCTGATGAGAAGGATCAGGATGGTGACGTCATAAATGTATTTCAGTGGTGCCCGAGAGTGCCACACCTGAGCCACCATCCATCCTGCCTCCAGCCACTATCCTCCCGCTGCTGGTTGACCCTAAGTCCTCCCTTGACTGTGACTTTGAGGATGCCTCCCACCCATCCTGTGGCTTTATAGATGAAGGAGACGTAGGATATTGGTTGCGGGTGAATGCCTCCAGCCCTCCCAATGTCTTCAACCCCATAATTGACAACACCTTAAAAAATGGTATGCATGATCAGATTTAGCTTATTCTTGATTATCAATAACTTCACAAATTCATTAATCCTTCATGATATGTGTGAATAAATATAATAGAATTTCAGACCAGTGAATGCTTACTTGTCTGTATGCAATGATGGTGAGATGAGTGTGTTACATAACCAGTCATGCTGAGTCCTGCAATTTATAGTCATGCAGTTATCCTGTACGAAGAGGGAAGAAAGGTCCATTGACAAGGATAATGTTCATGATAATGATGGTAATGACTCCTGTAGTAATGTAGTAACACATGCCAACGATGATAGACACAAGGATAATGATAATGATGGTAATGACTCCTGTAGTAATGTAGTAACACATGCCAACAATGATAGACACAAGGAGTGAGAGACTGATAAATCTTTCCTCGCCACTCCTCACACTTCCAGTCTAGGTTTAGGAGGTGCTGTTGAAAGGCAAAGTCTCTATAACATCATCTGATCTGAAAGTAGATGCAAACTTCCATAACTTGTTCTATTCCTCCCCAGACTCTGGCCACTACCTCACGGCTCAGTTTCCTTATGCAGGACTGAATGAGAAAGCCGTACAACTCAGGACCCCGGCACTGAACTCCAGCATTGACTACTGCCTCACCTTCTTCCTTCATCATGTAGGAAACAATCCCCCACCACTCATTGTGAAGGCTGAGGTGAGAAAGCATTCTTAAGATTATGAAAAATGTGCAGTGTCCTAAGAAGCAAGTACTCGGCCACCAGTTGGTCCAGAGATCTCTCAGAAAGGTTATGATAGAAGTCTGCCATCACTGTATGAAGAAATCTTGATGTATTCTGTAATATTTCTGTGCTTTACCACTGGACTCTTGAAATATGTGATATTTTCTTTAATGACGTCCAAAAACAGGATATCAGAATAATATTTTCATTGATGCCTATTGACCTCTAATCTCCGGGGAAGCGGGATGACTGTGCAGTATCTTGGAATGCAGGAAAATTGAACAAATAAATTAATCACACAAAAAATCTTGTTAGTACGTTGGAAATATTTTGAAGGACAGAGAAATATACACACTAGAAATAAAACATGTAATCGCAATCCATTGACAAAAATTAATAGAAAAGCTTGTGAGTATAAGTGGCTGGTGGCTGGGAGTGAGGAAGCTGTGGTGGGGAGGATGGGCACCGGGCTTTACAGGCTAAATACTGTGCTGCTTTATGAAAGTAAACTGTCACTTCAAATTATTTAGATTGATTTTAAGGTGTTAAAGAAAATGTTGTTAACATGAAACTCCTTTATGCTTGAAGCAAACTCTGATGAATAAAAAGGAATTCCTTGAAAATTCAAGGTTCAGATTGGCAATGCTTCTTGCTGGCATTCAATACTGAAAAGGCAGCAACATCAGATTCAGGTCTTGTGTAAAAATTAAAAAAAGATGAATTAAAAACTCCTTCAGAGCGTAAGCCGTGCGCCGTGATAATGGTTCCTTGTGCCTCAGGTGCTGGCTGGCCCACTCCACGTGGAATTGTTACGCCGCGACTACCCACTACAAGACATGTGGGTGTTGGTGGAGAGGGAAGTACAGGCAGGCATAGTGGACGGGCCGTATGCCATCACCATCAATGCCATGATGAAGCAAGCCCAGGAGGGGGATGTTTCCATTGATGATTTGAAGGAAAGTTTTGTGGTATTTTGGGATAAAATAATGAAGATCAAGTACTTAGAATTCATGACAAGTACGATATGTGAGGGCAATATCTTAACACAGACATTATAATCATCAGTAAGCTTTATGTGTCTATTTTTCTCTCACCTGTATCAATAGAATCTCATGTATAATAAGTAGAATCAATTAATGACTGTGGGTAATGAATCAACAGGTGGTGGAGTCCCGGTGCCCTAAGGAAGATGACATGTCTTGCTCCTTCACCCTGGGCCTGTGCGGGTTTATGCAGGAGGAAACCAAGGATGATTTGGACTGGCTGTGGCACGATGCTACGGGCCCTGATGATCCCTACCTGCCTATGGAGACGAAGGCACATGACTATTACATCTACCTGAATACCAGCTCCTTTAAGGTACAAAACTTCAAGACAACATCCATCCATAGCTGATAACTAATGTTTCATGCAGTTTCATCACTCACAATGCTTATTGATATAGAACTTAAGTTAATGGTTAAAATGATGAAGAGAGTAATAGTGTTTTTCTGTACAGGGCTCCAGTGCTGTAATCTATAGCACAGAGTACCGTCTGTCTGGACCTCATTGTGCAACCTTTGATGTGCATCTCCACTCTGAACTGCACCAAACCGCCCTACTGCAAGTCCTTGATATAGGCGAGGGAACCATTGAGGATGGAGTGCTGCTACTGAATAAACAAAATGATCTTGGCTATGACTGGGCCACTCTCCAGGTATTGTTAGGAGGATGAACTGTGTACAGGAGAGTTACACATCTCCATCCCTTGATTTTACTTCCCTCAGTACCATCCAATGTTTACCTAAATTCTCATCCCACAATAAACCTCATGCATCTCAGGGATGTGCACTGTGGAAAGCATTGGTGGGCAGCCGTGTTGATGATCAGATCGGTGCCACTCCCACACTTGTACTGTTTAAGATTAGCCGGCCCTTTTTTTCTGTAGCTATTCAAGATTATCTTTTTTTCCATATATGTATACAGGAGAACCTCGTTTAACCGGCATTCAAAACAACGGCAGCCTCAAAACAACGGCACTAATCGACCCAGGCTTTTTTTTTTTTTTTTTTTTTTTTTTTTTTTTTTTTTTTTTTTTTTTTTTTTTTTTTTTCCCACTGATAAACTCTGGAACTCTCTTCCTGTTTCTATTTTTCCACTTTCCTATGACTTACATCTTTTCAAAATAAGAGTAACAAGACACCTCCCTCACTAAATTGGCCTACCCCTCTTTTTTATTTTATTCTCTTACTGTCTTCGTTATAGGGACTGGCAACTACCGGGCTTTGTGTTACCCATTTTTGTTGTGCCCTTGGCCGGTTCCTTGTGATGGGGGAAAAAAAAAAAAAAAAAAAAAAAAAAAAAAAAAAAAAAAAAAGGGATTTTGGGCGATTCCATAAGAGTAACTCTCAAAACAACGGCAAAATGAGTTATCCGGCATGCGCTTCCCCCCGCGGGTGCCGGATAAACGAGGTTCTCCTGTATATACCTGTTCTGCAGCTGCCAATGAAAGATTATGGCTTTCCAGGGTGGTGGGTTACCTGCTCATTCAAGTAGGGGAGGAAAGGAGCCTGCTAAGTATTCAAGAAAGCTGAAAGAAGGGAATAGCAAAGCCTTTTAATGCACCAGTTACGTTCTGGATGATGGTGCATTAGGCGAAAAATACCTTAAACATATTCTAGGTTCCTGTTGATTTTCCTGTGATTTCTTAAAATTTCAAATCAATTTTGTGCGTTACTATGAATATTTTGTACGTTAAGCAAATTTTGTTACATACATTTCTTTTGCGTAACTGAATTTTTGTAAAGCGCGGTTGCACTGAATGAGGTAAAGGTGCACTTTATCTGTGCTCTCATCACCGACTTGTGCATTGATGTCCCCATCACCACCACTTTCATTATTTTCCATAATCAGACTTTAACATCCTCTCTCTACACAGATACCCTTGGAGCCATCAATGAAGCCATTTCGTCTTGCTTTTCGAGGCATCATTGGGGACATGGACCAAACTCACTCAACCTTTGCTCTTGACAATATCAAACTTACCCCCGGGGCCTGCAATGCCCCTGCTTCATGCTCATTTGAAGATGGCTTATGTGGGTGGGTGAATGAAGAACTAGATTTGGATTGGGAACTTGCTGGACCTGAGGATCTGTCGCTTGCCACCAGACCGTATGCTGATGCCACACAGAGAAATCATAATGTAGGTTGATCATAGATATAATCAGATAATGCCTCCCAGCTATTTGAATTCTCTAGCATATTTTCATTTGTATGTCTATTTCAATCATACTTGTTTTATTGATAAATGAATCACTTTATTGTAATGTAAGTTTATAACCTGTTGCTTGAATGACATAAGATGTTTTAAGCTATGTTTCATTAATTAATATCGAAATTGTCAGCCACTTAGTCAAGGCTTTGCTATACATAATGTACCTAATATCACCATTTGCCAGGGAGGTTTCCTGTATGTGGAAGCGGAGGAACATTTGTTGCACAGTGCAGCTACCCTTCGCAGTCAGATATTTCCTCCAATCATTACTGAAAACTGTCTCACATTCTGGTACCATATGTAAGTTGGTCTGTGATTTTACTTCCTATTATTAGACACCATTTAGGAAGCATGTTCATATGTGAATGTCATCATAGGATAAGCTTATTTTTCTGTGACCGATTTCAAACAGTGAAACATATAAATTACTGTTTGACAAGAAGAAAAAATATTTAAGATATGTATTGACCTCGTTGTATTTACTTAGTATACAGCAGGATATACAGCAGTCCCTTATAAGACATAGTCAATGTAGCATAGTGTTGTTTTGGGGTTTTATTTTCAGATATCTTTGTGTTAAGTACCACTCAACATGTTAAGGAAAAGGCCTAATGCACGGGAATTATTTTGTTTTGTTACCTACTCATACATTGTTCAAAACCTAATATTTATTCTGGATTTCAGTTATGGTGCTCGTGCGACTCGTCTGTCGGCAAGAGTGCAGGTTGTAAAAAATGAGGATTTGATACCAGTGTGGAACTACCTTATATCGATCTCCAGATGGGACACGGGATGGAACTATGCCTCCGCCCCATTCTCATCTAAGTATAAGTTCCGGGTGAGTGTGTTCTCAGAGATACCAGTGTTTTTATTCTACTTCAGTCTTCATACCCTTGCTCAATAACATGATTTTTTTTCTCCTAGATATTAGAGTATTGTATGTACCTCCTACTTTTAAAACATAAAGTAGTTTACCTGAATCAAATTGAATGTTTTTTCAATACGCTGAAAAAAGCCTCTAAGTATGCTGATATAGACTTAAGAACCAAACAGAATATCATGACTGAATTAATCTTTTTCTGTAACTAGAAAAAAACCATTAATAGCAATGCATGGATGTATTCTCTTACAGTTACATATTGAGGCCTATCTTGGGAGTGATTTCATGGGTGATGTCGCTGTGGATGACATTGTGGTGGCCTCGGGGGGCTGTGCCATCATTCCTGAGGAGGCAGGGGAGGGCGTGACCTATGTGTCCCCCGCCCCACACACTCGGACAGAAGTGCAACCCTTCACTGCCGCACCGGGCCCAGACGTCCATGACTGCACCTTTGAACAAGACCTCTGCTCCTGGTCAAGCTCCATGAGTGAAGTAAGAACAGGACTACAAACACAAGCTCACAGAAACCTAATTTGACTTTATATTATTGATGTATTCATTTAAAAGGCTTATTTTTCTTATTATAAACTCACAGAAACATAATTTGACTTTATGTTATTGATGTATTCATTTAAAAAGCTTATTTTTGTTATTCCATTCATTAGTTTGTTTATTTGGTTATCACTGTTATGTCCCTTGCTGCTCCCTCTTGAATTATTTCTTACATAATCATGGGAAAGGACAAGGTTTTTTGTTTATAAGATATCAAAAATGTGTGCAGATGCAGCTCTGAGAAGTCGACAGAAAGATTGAACAGTGCTTTCAGATCCCCGTAGAATTAATAGTAGCTAATGTTTATGTTGAACCTTTTTAGAGTGAGATATAGAGACACGGCACCAACTTTATGCTGTCCTGACTGTCATTCTACCTAAGTTTAAAGAATTGTGACGTACATGTTTGCAAAATATTATTATTGCATTTCATTGATTAATTTCGTCATTGGACCTTGCTGTAAATGAATGTTGTATAAGCTTAAAAATATAAGCTTGTGTATAACAGATGAACTTGACAACTCTGACCAGAATGACTGAAGCTTTGCCTTCCCTACAGGGCTCTGGGAATGAGATGGAGTGGACACAACACGAGCAAGATGAAACCTCAGATGGTAAATGATTGTTTCATCTTGTGTATAATTAAGATAGGACAAAAACACCTCAACAGTTTAAGTTATGCCGATGAAACTCTAAGTAAGAGAAACTAGCAAGCAACGTTGTAGTAATTTTGTATCAGTATTGTTGGTGAGCTGTGTAAGAAATAAGAAAAATTCAGAAAATAACAAAATGACTGTTATTATCTGAAAGTAAACTAGAAGATTTCCTCAGATGTAGATTGTGCAACTTTCAGCTTTTTATTGTATTGGACCACTTTTTCCAGGTGGGTTTGCTTTCCTTGACGTCACCAAGGAGGTCGGGAGTGGGGCGCGCGGGGTCCTGAAGTCCCAGGAAGTATCGGCAACCCAGGCTGCTTGTTTGTCCTTCTCCTACATCCTCTCTGGTCCTCATGAACTCAGTATCATTCTTGAGGTAAAACTTGAAGTGTTTTTCAGATGGAATAATTAGTGAATCAGAAAGAAGTGTTTCTATCAGCGTTCTTCTATCCATGGTTAGCTAGGGATTCAATGGTGTCTTTATTGTGATTTTATAGATAACTGGAAATATTAAGTTCATTTTGTTCAATTGATATTCTCTTTATGGTTGGCATAGGATACAATAGTACTTGATTGAAATTACTTAGAAAGTTAAGTTAGTCATATAAAATATTGACGGAACTCCCAAATCAACAAAATTTTGGCGGGAAATATAATGCTTGTAGCTGTGATGTTTATGCTGGTGTGCCTATGTGTTCAGAGTGTGAGCAGCGTGAGGGAGGTGTGGCGCCTCCTGGGACCAGCCGGCGACGTGTGGCAGCAGGAGCAAGTCACCGTGTACTCCGACGACTTGTTCTTCATCCTCGTTGAAGGAGTGAGAGGCCAGAGTGCCAACGGTCGCATTGCCCTGGACGCCTTACTCCTCACGTTGGGGCCGTGCAAAATTGCAGGTGGGATGATCTGGCTATTGACTTGTGAGGCCTCATAACATTATAGGAGTTTCTTTTATAACAGAAAACCCCAATAAATTTTTTTTAACAGTGTAGTTTAGGATTCTTAGAACACTTAGAAACCATGGATCAGGATCCATGATAGATGAGTAAAGGATTTTGATGGATGACAAAACCTCAAACATAAACTTTACCAATCAAGCAATGAGCAGTTGCACTGACCAGAAGATTTTATTTATTTATTATTATTATTATATTTTTTTGTCAAATTCATGTTGTGTCACCCCACCAGGAAAATTACTTTCATGATACACAGATCTCATTCTTATTTGACTATTTTCTGATGGGAATTAAAATGATATTAATGATGATTGTCTTGACTTCATTGCAGAGGATGATTGTGACTTTGAGAGCAAGAAGACGTGTGGGTGGCAGATGGTGCCCGGCCATGACGGTGGCCCCGCCTGGGAGTGGTCTGATGGACTCTCTGCCCTGCCAGACCATTCCACCAACACAGTGGCCGGTCACATGCTGCGTGCCAATAACAACATAAACAGCAGCGTCTACAATACAGCTGTTACATACTCACCTTTGTTGATGTCTCATGACACCGGGTGTATCAGGTAAGAATGCTCTTGTTAGGTTGCTTCGTGTAGCTACAGTTTCATATAAGAGTTGTATAAGAGTTAATATAGTACATATAAGAGTGAGTTCATATAAGAATGTTGTCCATCACTGCCTAAACAAATACTAATCTGAAGTTATTGTCACAGGTTTTTCTACTATGCTGACCAAGGTACCGACGCTGAGCTCCTGGTTTATTATGTAGAATATGATGCGGACGGCCTCGGAGACCTTGTGAGTACACCTTAGCATGTTGAAGGGAAGCGAGGTACTTAAGATTTATGATAATTGTGTGGGAAATGTAATAGAGGTTGTGTTATATTGTACTAGGTGCTTTATTTCTAGCCAAAGTACCCTATTTTTGTGTTTATGCGTATGATCCATTATGAAGCTGAAAAACTTTATCTATCTATACAGGCTCCTTTTATCCAGATTCCAGAAATCTGTATTCTTAAAACTGGCTTGTTTTGAACGCGTCGGCTGTCGTAGTAACTCTCTCTCTCTTTCTCTCTCATGGTACTTCTAAACATTAATAATTCTCTCTCTCTCTCTCTCTCTCTCTCTCTCTCTCTCTCTCTCTCTCTCTCTCTCTCTCTCTCTCTCTCTCTCTCTCTCTCTCTCTCTCTCTCTCTCTCTCTCTCTCTCTCTCTCTCTCTCTCTCTCTCTCTCTCTCTCTCTCTCTCTCTCTCTCTCTCTCTCTCTCTCTTTTTTTTTTTTTAAACTTAATACATTGAAAACAAAAGGGTAGTTGATGTGCTAAAGTCCCGGCTGGGACGCCAAGGACTATCTCTAGCAGTATTATATTTTATTCATATCAATAATTATACAAATAATATGGAAAAAGTATAGCTATATTCTACTATAAACTAATACTAATACAATCTCTCTCTCTCTCTCTCTCTCTCTCTCTCTCTCTCTTCTCTCTCTCTCTCTCTCTCTCTCTCTTCCTCCTCTCTCTCTCTCTCTCTCTCTCTCTCTCTCTCTCTCTCTCTCTCTCTCTCTCTCTCTCTCTCTCTCTCCCCCCCCCCATGATACTCCCCAGGCCCCCATAATCCTGTGGTCGTCGCCTGTGGGGAAGGTGTCTGAGTGGAATGAAGGCCAAGCAATTGTTTCAGCAACGTTCTTCAGGGTTCAGGTGGACGTCAGATTCAAGACGCAAGACACAACCTCATTCGTTGCCTTTGATGACTTCAGTGTCCACTTTGGCATGTGTGGTGGCTTAGGTGTGTTGCTAATGAATCTTACAGTCGAATTTCATGGTCTATTTACTACCGATCTTGTACATAGTTTAAGAAAAAATGCCTTGTTGATAATTTAGGACAGCTGTATAATCTAATATGAATTTATTTTCAGCGGAGTGCAATTTCGATGGCCTTCACCTGTGTGGATGGACTCAGTATGATAACAAAGCCTACTGGGAGTTGACTAATGGCACTGACCACACCTATGGAAAGCAAGGTAGGCTGCAGTTTTTTGTACATAAAATAGAAGGTCCAAGTTCTTTGTCATATTTTCAAGTTCATTTTTATTTATAGCAAAGGGGAAATTTCCAATGTTTACGTTATTGTTTTCAAGGCAAGTGACTGATGCCCTGTGCACACACTGATACACCAGGTATAACAGTACTACTAAATGTTGAATATTTCCCATATTTTCATCCCACATAACATAGTTGTACCCATCAGAGAATCACTTTCTGCTATTCAAATATAAGTTATTAAATCTTGCTCTGTCTAAAACTATGGAGGCTGGTGTGTTGTCATAAATTTACTCTTCACAGCTGATGTTTTCCTTGAATATACTGTAAATCTTTAAGCTTTTCAATGCAAAGCAAAATCTTCTTGCACACAAATCACTTGCACATGGGAGGGTGGCAGTGTGGTGACGTGACGCCTCCGTGCTCCAAAGTGGATGGGTCAGACCTGTGAGGATCCGCGTCTCATGCTCAGACCCCATGCATCTCACTTAGGGGCAGTAATTCACGTCTCTGTCTTTGAAAATATTATCCCGCATGTCCGCGTCTTATAAGGAACTATTGTATAAATGTATGCATGGACTCCCGCATATAGGTACGTATGTCTCAATACAGGTTGAAGTTCCCAAACTCGGCAACCTCGGGACCAGCGCCGAGCCGAGTAATGGAATTTTCCAACTTTTAGAACGTAGATATATTAAGGGGAAAAAAAGCCATCCAACTTCTTCAAAAGGTCAATTTTCTCAGAAATAGTTAACACATTGTTCTTCCTTTTCTTTTCACTTCCACCAGTAGGTGTTCCTGGACGTTTGAGAGCCATAATACCAATAACAGACCTGTAGAAGTACACAAAATAACAGTGTACACAACTCTACAGTCACAACACCACTGAACAATAACAACAAACAAATCGGCGGGAGAAACCAAGCGGCCTAGTGTGGTGGCACCTAGCGGCCGACCCGGCAACTACGCGCCGGGTTTTGGGTGTTCTGCCGTGTTTTGGAAAATCCAGAACCATAGCCGAATTTTGGGTGTTGCCGAGTCTTGGGATGCCAAGTTTGGGAACTTCAACCTGTATACCCATTCTCACACATACACATTTCTATTTTTTTTTTTTTTTTGTGGGGGGGGGGTTCAAATAATGATATGCAAATCACACATCATATATTAAACCTCTGAAAAATGCAGGTGGTGGAATGTTGATGTTGGAGCCAGCAAAGCATGAGGCCGGTGATGCTGCATTGCTGCGCAGCCCCCTCATGGGACCTGCAATGGCTGTGTCTGGCTGCCTACAGTTCTGGTTCCAAATGAAGGATATTGCAGAGGGCACAATAAATGTCTACATTGAGGTATTGTATTGATTTTCATGTCTTAACTTTTTGCTGTACTTGTTATTTAATTATTTTGTGTCTATTAGGCATGCATGGTATGCTAGGCTAAGCGCCTCCGTGGTTTAGTGGCTAGCGCGCCTAGCTACAAATCCGCGTGTTCGGGTTGGAATCCCGGCCAGGGCAGTCGGCGTGCAGCCCAAACAGCTGTTCATCTTTCCTTTCGGGTCTGAAGTGAAAAGTCTTCCAAGGGTCTGGAGGGAAAAAGAAAACTACTTTTTCTGGAGAATACTGTAGTCTAGAGGAACACCAAAGTACAGTAAACCCTTCATACTCGCGGGTTTCAGGCTCGCGGATTTGATTACTCGCGGGGTTTCAACCTTTTTTTTTTTTTTTTTTTGTCTTTTTTTTTGTCCTTTTTTTTTCTCCCTCCCAATTGCTTGCTCTCTACAGGGGCCTTATCCGCCCATGTATGGAGTATGTCTCACATGTTTGGGGAGGATCCACTCATACAGCTCTTCTAAACAGGGTTGAGTCAAAAGCTTTTCGTCTCATCAACTCCTCTCCTCTGACTGACTGTCTTCAATCTTTAAATCACCGCCGTAATGTTGCTTCTCTTGCTCTCTTCTACCGTTATTTTCATGCTCACTGCTCTTCTGAACTTGCTAACTGCATGCCTCCCCCACTCCCGCGGCCTCACTGCACAAGACTTTCTACTCATTCTCATCCCTATTTTGTCCATCTTCCTAATGCAAGAGTTAATCAGTATCTTTACTCTTTCATCCCTTTCACTGGTAAACTGTGGAACTCTCTTCCTGTTTCTATTTTTCCACTTTCCCATGACTTAAATCTTTTCAAAAGAAGAGTAACAAGACACCTCCCGAACTAAATTGGCTCACCCCTCTGTTTTTATTTTATTCTCTTACTGTCTTCTTTATAGGGACTGGCAACTAAGCGGGCTTTGTGTTACCCATTTTTGTTGTGTTCTTGGCCAGTTCCTTGTGATGTAAAAAAAACAACAACAAAAAAACCAACAACAACAACAACAACAACAACAACTATGGGGTAAATGAATGACTAATGTCATGCTCGCGGATTTACGATACTCGCGGGTGTCTCTGTTCCCTAACCCCCGCGAGCATGAAGGGTTTATTGTATATAGATTTTTTAATCTACCATTTTTTACATGGAATAATATTACTTACTTCTATATCCTCGCGCTGGTGTCCTACTGGCCCGCATAACCCGGGAGTTGTTTATGTATAGGTAGCTGACAATGTTTTTATTTTATATTTTTGAGGAAACGCCCCTCTTGGTGGCATATTTCAAGAAGAAACACATTTCATGAACGATATGGAAAATACAGAAGATGTTAAGTTGAGTGATTTGGGAAGTACATACAGTATGTTGAAGTGAGGTCAATGCAACACCAGAAGAAACTTTGTATATCACTTGTAGCCTGTGGGAGAGCCTGGGGTGCATGTGTGGAGGCTGTCTGGCGAGCAGCACGAGGACTGGAGTGTGGCCAGAATCCCCCTTCATAGCATCACAGACACTTACTTCTTCATCCTGGTTGAAGGAGTAGTCGGGATCAACCAGCTGGAGAGAATACGTGAGTAGGAGTGTACTGAGCCATGCCGAAGGGAATACTCATGGTTCTATGACTTGACATGTTATTAAAAGTAGATTATGTTATAAGGGTAGTTTGACACTTTTCATGAGTAATGTATTGAAAAATTTGCACAATAGGTATTGATGAATTAACTGTAACAAGGGGACCTGTTTCTCAATCTCAACAGACATCGATGACATCGTGCAGTTTGTGGGCAAGTGCAGTGTGTGGCCGAGGCAGGCTGAGCCCTCCAACAACACTCACGCCACCACCACTGCCCTGCCCTACTCCACCACCACGCAGGGTGAGTCTCAGGATTACGTGACATGAATGAATTTCATATTACTCAGACATGTCTTAGTTTTATGATATTTGTCAGCCTAGATTATCAGTCCGGGGAATGCAGAGTCTGAGTGAATGAGGTCCAAGTTAGAAGCGTTCTACTGTATATGTAGTAGTATCACTAATATGAAATGTGAAATGGCATGAAATAAATTAGTTGTCATTATTACAATACAATGCTTATTTTCAGAGCCACTTGGTGTCAATGATTGTGATTTTGAAAATATGTTTGAACCATTCTGCTCATGGGAGATGACTGAGGGTAACAGTACAAAGGCATGGATATGGTGGAATGGCCCCCCAGACAGCCTCTCCCCGGGTCCTTCCACCGACCACACATACGGCACAGGTACCCATCCCTCTTATTACACCTCTTCACCAAGGAAAATACTAATAAGACTTGAAACTGTTATATGGAATTTGGAAATTTCTATGTAATATCATCATCAGCATTAATATTTGACTTTTTAGAGTGGTAAAGTTAAAGAGGACATGTATTATTTGCTTGACAGAAAATGGTCACTATGTCTATGTGGAAGCTCAGTGGGAAGATGAACCAGCAACTGCCACTTTATATCTGCCTGTGAAGGAGCCTCATTGTCTGCATTTCTGGTACTACATGTTTGGAGAGCTGAGCCCGTCCCTCAGGCTGGCACACAGACGCACGGTGCCGATGAAGTAGTCTTTCTGAGGACTGACTCACAAGGGGATTTCTGGCATCCAGCTTCAGTGGACCTGCAGTTAACAAATGAAATGTATAATGTAAGTTTCTGAGAAATATTACAGGCAGGATCGTCTTACAGCTTTGGATGTAACTTTAAAAACATTTCTTCTATGTGCTTTCATTCAACTCAGCACCTGTTTTTATGTGTGATCAGGCAACCATCAGGGTCTCGTGGGAGGTATCCAGTGCGGGTATTATAGCTGTGGATGACCTGAGACTTCATGAAAATCGCTGTGAGCACAACCCTCAGGACCCAGAGGCCGTCCATGATTTTGAGGAAAATGGTTCCAGTTTTGCCTCGGTGCTGGGCAGTGAGGTGGACTGGGACACCATGAGCGTGGGCGTGCAGACGGACCACACGCTGGGCACTCTCAAAGGCAAGACTGGATCTCTGTGCATCTACGTCAGGATAGAAATTCTTCTTGTTGGATGTTTTGTTCTGAGATTTTTCTTTACCTACACAGAAAATAACATGGAATAGGAAGTCATAATGTGAATATTATCAGTGTAGCCTAATATCAGTGTAGCCTTGGCCGCCTGCGTGGTAGGCCTCCACTCCAGAACAGAACATTTTGTGTGCCCTCTCTGGATTTTTTTTTACTGTATCATTATCCATCAAAATGGAATAGATAATACATGGTTGGAAAGGAAATATATTCAGTTTGTTATGATGCAAAAAGGAATGGCTTGACTAATTGAAAATTGAGAAAATGTGAATTATTTGCAGGTCACTTAGCTCGAGTGGATCTGAGTAAACACACCGCTGGTCAGCTGGGACAGATTGTTTCTCCACTCTACCTCGCCAAGGGAAAGATCTACAAGTAGGTGTCTTGTGTGCACACAGTTTGTCCTGATAGACATAAACACCTGAACACCAACATATGACATTCATGTAGCTGCCACCAACTCTATAATACTGTAGTCTCCTAACCATGGGCAGTGGCGGGTTTTTTTTTCATTATTGGATTTTATTATCTACAATGTAGTTTTTGCATATTCATGGTTTCCTATATCAAAAATGTTTTCAAGACATTTAATATCAATATGAGATTATTGCATAAGAGTGGCAGCAACCCTAATGATATCTCACTGTGGTGTTCCATCAAAGAAAAAATCAATGGTGAAAGCATTTCATCCATTTGGTATGATCTATAACAGGCATAATTATAGATTATTCTTTATATTTTTCAGTTTCTTCCATTTCTACTACTACGTGTCAGATGTCTCAAACTCGGCCACTTTGAGAGGTTACCTGCGGCACACAGAGGACGGCTCGGGGGTGGCTCTCAATATGACAAAGACGCAGTATTTTTTGCACAAAGGAGATCAAAGAGATTCTTGGGTCAGGCACCAAGGATACATGAATTCATCAGGAAATTTTCAGGTACTGACTCAGTTATGAGTGCATTTTATTTGTGAGGCAAAAGTCCTTGATTTAGAGGCTCATTTATGGCATAAAGTGAAGAGTATAAAGCCATATTTATCTGCAGCTAAAGCATTTTAAGTGAAAGCATGAAAGGATGTCTGTCCATCAATAAATGTTTCCAGCAGTACATTCTTACAAATGTTTCCAGCAGTACATTCTTACAAATGTTTCCAGCAGTACATTCTTACAAATGTTTCCAGCAGTACATTCTTACAAATGTTTCCAGCAGTACATTCTTACAAATGCAACTTTCCCCAACAGTTTGTCTTTGAAGCTGAACTCGTCAAAAACGACTCCAAGGCAGTCATTGGGATAGATGACCTGTACTTCACCACAGGCGGCTGGGTACTGTCTACTTTTTGTGACTTTGAACATGACATGTGTTCCTGGACCAACGAACATGACGATGACTTGGACTGGGAGCTGAGGAAGCCAACGGATCTTGTCACTGGTCCACCTGTCGACCACTCAGAGAATTCAGTCACAGGTAAAAACTTCCTCCTCCATCTCCTACCCAATATCTCTTTCAGAGTAAGGAGTTAGAGTTTCCCAAAATATTGATTGTTGAAAAGGGGAAAGATTAATGCTTTGAGTGAGCTTTAGTTGTAATCAAACACTTGATGTCTTTTTGTTGTGAATGTTTTAAGCACCAGGTTATGATTAAGTAAATGGACCGAATATTAATGAAAGGCAGGGGGTCAATCAAAACTCATTATTTAATTTCTTTGCATATGGGCACCCCAGTGTACATATATGAATACACATACCTCTCTATTCACAAACACATGTTGTAATAGGTCACTATGTGAGTATCGTTGGCTCCTACATGCCTGAGGGGGGCGGCTTTGCCAACCTTGTCAGCGAGTGGTACCAGGTGCAGCAGCCAAACCGCGGGTCCTGCTTCATGTTCTGGTACAACGCTGCCTTCACTAACGGCTCCCTCACGGTATGACTGATTCTTTCTCATGGCTGGTATTACAAGTCTTTAGATCAGATTAGCTTCATGCACCATAGAATATATCATCATCATCATCATCAATTGTTTGGAATGATATATGTGCATACAGGGCAGGCTTAATACTCTCTCCTCGCACTCTACAGGGGAAATCCTCTCACCCTCACACCATTCATTTCTTTATACATTCTCTTTGTCATCTCGTTCCTATTTTCTCCACGCAACCAAACCATCTACAGCTATATAGTGATGAGAAGAAATGTTTCTTTATAGGTCTCTGCTGAGAGGGAGGCTGCGTGGCAAACTGTTTGGAAGCTTGAGAGTGGCGTAGACACTGCCTGGCACTTTGCAGCAGTCAGCCTGCACCAGACTGAAATGTTCCGGGTAAGGGGGAAATGTATTACTGCCCACTGTACAAATTATTCCACCAACCATCTTTGTTATCATTCCTCATCATTATTATCCTCATCTTAATCATTGTTACCAATCTCAATATCACTTGTAAACAAAACTAGGTGATTGGAGGAGATAAAGATTGAAACTAGCACGTTGATCAAAATTGTGAGCTATTATAATCTGTAGGTTTGCCTTGAATGCCAAGTATTACCCTGACAGCTACAGAACTACATTGCTTTTTGTCTTCAGCTTGTGATGACGGGAATGTTGCCATTGCACAGTGACATTTACATAGCCTTGGATTACTTTGACTACCTACAGTTTGATAAATGTCCCAACGAGGAAGTCATTCCCAGCATCGCTGACGTGGTGGCCCAAGGTGAGATACTGACTACACTCTATTTTCATTGACGAGGCGAAAATTCCATTCTATCTTAAGGTTTCATGTTTAACCCCTTCCACACCGTCACGTACACATGTACGGGATGAGCGTATATGTAAAATAAGCCGTCACGTACCCATATACGTGATTAATTCTAAGGAATACTGTAAGACGGTTTTGTTGCTTGGAGTTGTATTTATGGTACTGTGTGTTGCACTGGAGATACTAGGAACAGCTTGCCACTCCACCACAGCAATCAGAGACCGTAACGTCACGCTGTCTCGACTAATAGGAGGAGATTTACGCAAGGGATGCCAGTCGTGCTTATGCCCCCAGCAAGGAAGGATATACTGCTTTGTGTCTCTGTAGCTTAGCAATCTTGGATCTGTTATATTTCGTGCATTTTTCACCATGGAGGCTGATACAGAGTCCAGGTACAAAGCAAAGGACGGCGCTCCTGAATCCAATGGTGTTCCGATCACACCACAGCTTCGAAGACGTAAGACAGAAGTTTGTCTTGTGTTCATAATGTGTGCAGTAAGACTTCAATCAAAGAATCAAACCCTCAAACACACCGTTCCCAGATATCCACGCAACATGGCAGTGTTACTCTATAGTCATGATGAACATTAATGTATGTTTCCCTCATAAAACAAGTCGCGGCAAAGCTTTATGAAGTAGCAAATATAAATTATAATTCTGCTTCATTGCAATGAAAATTGCACATGGATGTTATTGGTATAGGAGTGAAGAGAAGATTGAATTTGAAGAGATCATTGATGCACGAGGGGAAAGACGTGGGGGATAGAATAGCCTCCCCATGGAAATGCCGCTGTTGTAGCAATGAAAGAAAGACAGTAATAATCTACACTTATAGCAAATGTAAACAGCTGAAAACTAAAATATGTAGTTATTCTAAATGGAAAGCGCAATAGGATACGATCTGCAATTGGGATGCTTTGGAAGCGAAAAGATATATGTCAGACTATTTTGTTTGTCCCACAATTGCCTCCATCAAAGCATGCATCAGTGTCATTGCTTTTGTCCCAGCTGTTGTTCATTAATGCTTCATTATCACATCACCACTCAATAATGTTAATCATATTACACCGAGTTCTTCCCCTGCATGCCTCTGGTATCTCTGTAATTCCATAAAACTCCTGCACGCTTTTAACCCGTCAATAGAGATAATATCCATTTCACCTTTCAGGACACTACATGTACCCACGTTGAAGAAGGCCTGGCAGATGGGAAAAATATGTCTGGGCTGTTGGTGGGGCCCAAGCTTAGCATTGGGTGGGGAGACCAGTGCCTGGTTTTCTGGTACCAGATTGGACGGTAAGTCTGCCT
>JACEEZ010000521.1:23375-43316 GCA_016584305.1 Chionoecetes opilio
GTAAACTCGGTCAGAAACATGCCAGGTGACTCTGATAGTGAGAAACAGTGATGTAGTGAGGACAGTGAGCTAGATTGGGATGATAGTGAAGATGAAACTATTGCAAGACCACGAGGCTGTTGTTGATGATGTGGTCTTTCATATCTGACAGCTTTGAAGACGCTATAGACGAAACGCTGTTCCCGCGTTCAGTTGTGAGTCACCGGGGAGATCGTTGCGTCCCGGTGCCCAGTTTTTCCCTCACAAAGATGAGGCGTTTTTCTCACCTTTTTGATGCGGACAGTGATAGAAAATTATGTTTGTGGATGAACGAAAGGTCGCTGAATATTTTAATAGTAACAGGTAAAGAAAATTGCAATGAAATTCGATGGCCAGTTTAGTGGGTGGCTACTTGTGGGGGAAGTGAGCGGGCGAGAGCGGCAGAGCGCCTAATGACGCGAGGAGCCCGCGTCGGTGCGGAAGGGGTTAAAGTTATTACCTATGTTACCCGGCGATAATTAGGGTAAACTATGATAAATACAGGCTGAAATTTAGAAAGAAACTGTAATATTCCCTTCTCATGGCAGCAAATATCAGTCAGTAAGCAGCAAGGGCAGGATTTTTCACCTCATAAAAAAACCCAGAGTTTATAGGAGACACCCTTAGAATGATCAAGCTAGCAGAGGGGAAGATGCGGCATTGTATAGGTTGTATATTATTACAATTATGTTTATTAAATACATATATCATGCACTATTTCTACGTAATGAGTAACAAATGGAATGGAAGAAATAAACTGGTAGAAAGCAAGACTTTGGGTCCGTAACCATATTGAAGCAAAGATTTAGTTAGTTTGAGATTTAGATAGTGGAAGACTATTGTTAGTCTCATACATGTTTAACGAAACGTCAGACAAAACTACTCGCTCTCTCTCCCCCCACCCCCCCCCCAACCCCTTACAGCCAAAAGAGAGGACGTGGCGTTCCTTTGACAACACCTGGGGCACCTGGATCGCCAAGTGAGGTGCTGCAGCTGGGTGAGGAGACAAGTGCTCGTGCATGCAGAGCGGGGGCCACGGAGGTACGTGTAGGTCTACTAACAGGACATCGAGTTCCAAGGCTTCATGACGTCAAGGTGTAGACAGCCACTGCATAATCTGTAAAGAGGGAGATCTGGTGTTCTATGAATACATCAGTAGTTTGTACTGTGAGGATGACTTCCCTCCACAGGCTCAGTCACACTTAGATTGCTGGACGTTGCTGGAGGTGCCAAGGAGCTCTGGAGTATCAGTGAAAAAATGTTCCGTGGTTGGAATCTTGCCCGTGCCAACCTCAATATTACCACCAATATTACTGTGAGTTAGAGAAGTTTTGTTGATATCTTCACAACCTCAATATTACCACCAATATTACTGTGAGTTAGAGAAGTTTTGTTGATATCTTCACAACCTCAATATTACCACCAATATTACTGTGAGTTAGAGAAGTTTTGTTGATATCTTCACAACCTCAATATTACCACCAATATTACTGTGAGTTAGAGAAGTTTTGTTGATATCTTCTCAACCTCAATATTACCACCAATATTACTGTGAGTTAGAGAAGTTTTGTTGATATCTTCTCAACCTCAATATTACCACCAATATTACTGTGAGTTAGAGAAGTTTTGTTGATATCTTTTTCTGATATTGAAATAATTCTTGAATCATAGAAGGTTTAAGATAAAAACAAAAATGTAAGATTTCCAACCCGTGGTTCAGAGCAACAGCAGTATTAAGGGTCATGGATGGGGTCAGCGATAGAGTCAACAATTCTTAACCTCATTCTTGTAGTCTGCATTATTTATGGTCTGAAGAATCACTCTCCTGTCAGAAATGTTGATAAGGAAAGTTGATAAGAATTTCAATGGTATCAGAATATGCATGTGCAGCAGAATGATCTCACTTCTCTCTTGCCAGCTTGCCTTTGAGGCGACCTATCCTGAGATAGATGGAAATGAGGTGGTCTTGGATGACATCACTCTTAACCCCGAACCTTGTCCGTCCAATGTCCTGGCGTGTGACTTTGAGCAAGACCTGTGTGGCTGGTCCAATGCCTCGCCACTGTTCATGAGTTGGCTGGTGGGCCGAGGGTTCACCACCAACTCAAGCCTTGTCTCTGGTCCCTTCTCTGACCACACCACAAAGAATGGCATGTATGCCTATGTCGATTTCACAAACAGTTATCCAAGTAAGTCATTTTCACCGTGGGTTTTTTTTCTTCATATATCAAGCAACTTTTAAATATAAGGTAGTATTTATGGTATTTATTGTTAGTTATGTGGCAATATGTTTATTGCTTACTATTAAAAGGCATTTCTTCTTGAAAGTTTGAAAAATTAAATGTTGCCATTTAAATATAAAACTATAATTCAAAACAAAGATACTGATCATGGTTATGAAAATTTTCTTTTCACTATTTGAAAAGTATGACATAAGTTTCAAACAGATAGGCAATGAGAAGGTAGTTTGAATCTAAATGATAATCAAATGAGGTATAAAACTTAAGATGCAATTTATATTTTCATTTTATATAAAGCATAAAAAAATTATCCTTATCTTGTACATACATTTATTTTCACAGATTACAGTGTTGTACTGAGAAGTGAGGTAGTGTTCAGGCAGGAGCCAGCGTGCCTCACCTTCTGGTACGTCAAGTACGGTCAAAGCGGCCGCTCGGGAAAACTCACAATTAACCTGGTGAGTCATCATTTTAGGGAGGCTGTATACTTTTCTCCTTGACTGGAAAATGTAGACAGGTTTGCTTAGATGCAAGTGTTGGAATAACAGGGCATGCCAGGATGTTGAGGTCATTACACTGCAGGCTACTGTGATTTGAATCTATTTTCTTGTCTGAGGCAATTCAGATTTATTCATCTCATGAGCCTAGTTGTGTTAATGACTTTGTAGTCTTTTTTTCTTAACGAGTACGGTATATATTGAGTCTCGTACAGAGTCGGCTAATTTTATTGATTAATCTGTTTTATGAATAGATAACCTTATTATGATTGAATATTAATCTGAGATGTCTAACAGGTAAAGGGTGAGCCTTCATACACTCTGCTTACCCTCGGAAACAATGACAACATTCATCAGTGGACTCGTGTCTCTGTAAGTATTCATCAGAATTTCTGTAATCAAAGCCTGCCATTTTGTTGAGAATTGTTTTGACAATGTATGCAACCTAGCTGCCTGACCATTAAGCATACCTAGTATTCATACCATCGTGGACAGGAATGTATCTTTGGTAATCCCTTGAATATCATGCTTAAGTGATACCTTGAGCCTTATACCAAGCCCAGGTTTTGTACAATCAATATTAAAAGAAGTTCAGAAGGAGACGAGGCTGTGTGGATCAAGTGTTCAGGTTAAAGGAATTGTAAAAAAATAGAAATGGGTCAAATGCTTCATATCACTTTCATAGTTTTAGTAATGCAAGGCTAAAGTGTAAAATTATCTGCTATTTTCCCAAGATCAATGTTGGCGCCCAGACCAGATCATACACGATAACATTTGCTGTGGAGTCTGTGACCCGTGATCAGTTTGTGGGTTTGGATGATGTCAATCTCTTCCATGGAGAATGCTCTGAGCTGCCGGTAACTCCAGCACCTCCTCCTGCCTTTGGTAAGTACCAGTGCACCTCATCATCATCATATCATTATTTTTTTTATTTTTTTATTATTATTATTTAATTTTGATTTTTTATACATTTAGGCCTATAGCGCCTGTAAGCAGTTACCTCCAGGGCTCGAATGATAGACCCTGGAGGTTTACTTGAGGGCTGTGATGGTTGGCCCTCACCCATTGTAGCACAGGCAGGATTTTTATAGTGGCGCCTGTGATTAGAGGCTCATGCTGCCCCCCTGTGTCCTCTGATGCACTCGCAATCGCAGGTAGAGTTAATGGGCAGTATGTGGATGTTTTTAGGCCACTCGAGAGGCATTTGAAAAAGAAATATAGATGTAGAGACGGGACCATACGAGTGTTGCTGAGGTCTTACCAACCTATTGAGGTATTAATGAACCCCAGCAATCTATTATGTTCATAAGTCAAGAAGTACCTGTTTAGTATTTGTTGTTATTTCAGAATTTTGCGATTTTGAGGCTGGGGACCTTTGTGGCTTCACTCAGCAAGAGGACGATGTGCTTGACTGGACACACGGCTCTGCTGGTGACGGCCAAGGCCTCCTGAATGACCACACCACAGGGGAGTCTGATGGTGAGAGAATGGTTATACTAAGACTTGCTTTTTAGTTTACTTTTTGCTGTGGTAAAGTCAAAGCTATAAACCACCATTCTATATGCCACTGCCTCCCCCTTGCGATGAACAGCCATTCTGATAGACATGCACAGCAGACCATAGTAAGTACAAATTCCTTTCAGGCCACTACATGTATGTGGATCCCAAGCAGTACAGTGTTGGAGCAGTGGCTGGCCTGGTCTCCCCTGATGTAGAAGGCATGCCGGAAGCTTGCGTGGCATTCAACTACTTCACCTCCCACCAGAATGGTGCTCTTGAAGTCTTTCTACATAGCAAGGAAAATCCAGAACCAACCTTGATGAACACATATTCTGCTCCATTCCAAACATGGATTGGTGCAAGGCAAGTGACGTGTGGCAAAATATTTCGATGAACTCAGAATTTTGGAAAATTTGAAGAAAAAATAATTGTTTTTTTATGTTTTGAAAATACAGTAAGAATGCATATATGGCTATGAATATTGACAAAAGGAATACACATAGAAGGGGCCAGAAAAATTGTGATATGATTTATACTAGAATTAAAGACATGTAGTATTATACTTTCATATTATCTTCCATATGTTTGATTTGCATAAAGATATTTGTCGTGTTCCTCAGGCTGTCGGTGTTTGCTGCCGGGGTGTGGCAGGTGGAATTCCGAGTAACGCTGAAGGCCAACAATGGGTTTGTGGGTTTGGATGATGTCATTGTGAGCCCCAACGCTTGTCCATCCCCAGTGACTTGTGATTTTGAGGGAAATTCTTGTCTCTGGCAAAACACCAAGGCCACAAAGTGGATTAATGGTTTGTAGCACTACATTTTTTTTCATATATTTATTTACAAAGCAATCAATTCATGGACATGGTATGCTATGGACATTTATACAATTGTTGCTTTTTCTAGGTCGCGTCACCGATGACCCCGGCCTGGGCCCTTCTTATGGCTACGCTCCACCCTATGACCACACCACAGGCACGCCCTACGGCCACTACTTGTTCTTCTATGACTTGAGCACTGAGGAAAAGTCTGCCACCATGCTCTCTGAGGTGTTTGCTGTGGATATAGGCTCTTGCCTTTCTCTTTGGGTCCACGTGTATGGAAGCAAGGTGAGATTCCCACACTCATGCCAGGTCATTGATGCTGAGGAATAACAAGAAATCATCATAAATTAATTTATAAAGAATTCATTCATCATTCTTCAAAAAACAAAAAACAAAAAAACAATTCATAAAGCTACTGTCAGTTATTGTATAAATCTGTTGCCCTGTTTCAGGTTGGAACTCTGCAGATAAAGTCTGTTGAGCCTGAGGGAAGCACAGTCCTGAAGGAGGTGGACAGTTCCCTGGGTCTGCAGTGGCACCAAATACAAGTGAGTTACATATTTGTCTTGGGTTAAAATCTTTCTTTTATTGCTTGTAAGGTTTTTTTTCCCATGAACGATTCTTCTAATATTTTCTATTTTCCCTTATAAACTCTGGAAATTTGTGTAAGACTTGCAAGCATCTACAGACCTTTAATGTAAAGTCACGTGTTCTTACTCTACAGCAGCAACAACAACAACAATAATGATATTAACAACATCCAAAATGACAACACATGATAACAATAAGCATAAATTTGCAACAAAAACAAAAACATGAGCTGAACACATATGTCCCTTTTTTCCTGCACAGATTGAGTTGCGAGCGTCACCCCAGCACTGGCTGACCTTGGACGTGCAGGGCGAGATGGACCAGACTAACGTAGTGGCCGTGGATGACATCGACCTTTCCGTGGGTCTCTGCTCGGCCAATGACACTTATGCCTACTTCTTGTGCAACGACGGCACCAAGATTCCCCGGGCACAGGTAAATTTGGTGTTGCAATTGTTCTTTTTTTATAGCGATGGAGGTTACGGTGAGGATGATTTCATGGGATGACGTAAATATCAAGTATGTTTGTTATATCATTTTGCTTAAATTCACTGTATGGGAAATTTGGTGTTGCAACTGTTATTTGTTTATAGCAATGGAGGTTAAGTAAGGATAATTTCATGGGATGACGTAAATATTAATTGTGTTTGTTATATCATTTTGCTTAACCCCTTGAGGCCCAGAACGTAATTTCCATTGTAATTTGAAATGAATATAAGCAATATTTTATAGATATAACGTGTTTAGTATCCTTGTCCACTAGGTAATTTGGTATATTAAGTTACTTTTTGTAATTTTGTGGCTAACAACAGACAATTTTTATATAGCGAAGGAAAGATCTGGGCGTGAAGGGGTTAAATTCAGTGTATGGGAACTCACGTCACCTCATCCCTCTTGGCAGGAATGCGACTACATTACCCAGTGTGAGTCAGGCGAGGACGAGTATTGGTGTGCCGGCTGTGGCTTCTCCGGTGACATGTGTGGCTGGAGGATGGTGGAGACTGGAGAGGACAGCAGCCATTACTGGTGGCGGAGATACATAGGTTTGCAGACACTTGTTTTAATATATGTGTACAAGATTCAGGTGTTTCAATTGTATCTATTGTCCCTATTCCTACAGTCACTGCAAAAAGTTTCAAGACGGAGAAAAAGCAATCTTGGGCAGTCTGGAATTTATTTGTGTTTTAGGTGCCTATAACGAACACACTTCAAAGCAGGGAATTATATATTAATGTATTATTTTATTTTGTTTATGCTTTTTTTTCTATCATCCTTTTCCTCTCTCTCTCTTGGGTGTTACTCTATACACGCAGGACAGGACTAGTTGAGAAGAAAGCTTTTTGCAGCAAAATTTTCCAAATCCACAATTTTAATATCAGAGCTTTTATGTTTCTCCCATTGGAAGATTATACTTATGTAATATTTTCATGATGTTTTACAGAGGTAGATCCAGCAGACAGTCCCCATGATGCTTACATGACTGTGGAGAGTAAGGAAGGTATAGTGATGAACAAACCACGCATCATCAGCCACCTACAACAGCCAACGTCCGCCATCTGCACCCTCGCCATGGACTACAAGCTACACTCTACAGGCGCCGGTGAGCATCTGGTGCTTTACCCTATTTCTCGGTTTATAAGACTCGCCTCAATTTTCAAGGCTATCTAAGGGGAAGATTTTTTGTTTGTTTGGTTATGCATCGATAAATAGGTTTTTTCTGTAATGATTTTCTTAAGAAAGTTAAGAACTTTTCCTCATACATTTTTTCAAACATTTGTGTTTCAGGTCCTGCAATAAATGTGTATTACGAGCATGGCGGATCTGACATGACGCTGCTGTTCACTAGTCAAAGCTCCTCACCAGAGTGGCAACAGCTTATTTTGCCTCTCGGACGCATCAACTCGGCCTTCAATTTTGTCATTGAGGGAGTCAGCTCAGGAGAAGATGAAGAAACAATATCTCTTGATGAAGTGAAGCTTACTCACTGTGCCCCACCACTGCCTTGTACAGAGCTGCCTCCGTCCTACCTGCAGTGTGAGAACTATGTGTGTTACCCCGAGGAAGCCAAGTGTGACTTCACGGATGACTGTGGAGACTATTCAGACGAAGCTTTGTGTGGTGAGTGTTACTTGAGGTTTTCCTGGAACTTTTATGGAACTTGCCCAAACCGTTTTGTTCTCCATGCTCCCCTTTTTTAATTATTGATTGCACAGTGCCCGAAGTACCCCCGTAGTCCTCCTGCTGCAGATAAACACTAGGATAGGTAAAGGCAGAGGGCTAGTTTCTCATTCTATGGAAAATGACTTAAATCCATGCACCAAGAAATAAGAAGACGTTTATTTACATGTGGGAAGGGACAGATTGTACAAATTCTTTAAGAATATATTTTGTGAATGAAAGTAAGTATTGCTGTTGAATACTTTCATTGTCACAGGTGCTGTTGCCTCTATACTTTCATATCATAATTTTTTTTTAAAGTGTCAAACTCCTTACGTGTAAATAAAGACTGCTAATTAGGGAGGAAGAGATTGGCCAGTGGCAGATCATGTAAACGGTCCCACATGATTCACTTTCATTTTACAGAGCCATACAAACCTACATAGTTTTACTGTGCTCTGAAAAGGAAGACTAGTATTAGTAATCTATGGCTATGTTGTGGGGCATTCTTGCCCACCATCTACCGCACTGTATCATAGAAACACATGAGACTACAGTAGGCACTGAAAATCTTGGTGCCTAGCCCTGCCTCACTGCTTATAGATGGTCCTTCATTAAGTGCCAGGTATTATAATTCCTGGAAGAGAGAGTGTCTGTGGATGAAATAAAGAAGCAGACAGGGCAGCAGCAAATGACCATTTTCCCACAGGGAGAGGGTGCAGGATGCCTACGGGAAAGATTTTCTTCATCCACTGTAACTATAAAGTAATGACTGTACTGGGAAAAGGTGTCGCTAGTCCTAACATCTTTATTGTGAATCAAGCTCCCTAAGTACTGTTATCAATGATCCTTTTTGTTGTCTCTAGATGACTACCCTTTGCGGTGCAGCTTTGAGGATGGACACTCTTGTGGGTGGAAGGTTCCAGTCTTTTCCAGTTGACGGAGGCTCGCTTCAGCCAGCTGCCGCCCTACAGGTCTGTTGATCTGTCCCCTTTTAATAATGCTTTGTTTTCTTAAGGCTGATCATCCTGCTGTTCTCTGTACTGAAAATAGAGTTGTAATGTTAATGATCATTGTTAATCTTTTAGTGATTATATTCTGTAATGTTATTTGCTACTTACTAATCATGGCATATGTACTTGTTTGTTTGTTATTCTTTTATAAATGAACCTGAGTTTTGGTCATTGTGTTGTTTGGCATCACTTTAGCCAATACTAATATATGCTGCATGATAACCGTGCAGAGATCACACGGTCAACACCGGGGACGGCCACGTGCTGGTGACCTATTCCACCACCTTCATCACCAGTCCAGTCATAGAGGCCAGCAACAACTGTCGGGTAAAGTGATCCAAAGGCTATTGTGTTATGCAGTGGGTAGGCATCCAGCCATCTTAATATCAAATTACTATATTCTCACACACACTAGTTTGAAATTTAGTTGAATCAAAAGTAAATATGGAGACAGCACAACAGTGGCACAGCCCGTATTTCTTACATGTGATTATGCACACACACAAAATTCCAGTTTAAAAGACACATTAATAAGAAGATAATTAAAAGATAAACTTGATAGCATTGGAACAGAGAGAAAGAGGTGATATGATTGCAATATATAGAATGATGAAGGGTTAAGAAGAATTGGACAAAAAATATTAGTAATTGTGGGACAAGGAAGGGAACATGAAAGAAGATAAAATGTCACAGGTGCTTCATCTCAGAAGATACAAATGAATAAGCACTTACCAGGAAAGCTGATACCAGACCTCATTACCAAATGACATTTAACCATATATATATATATATATATATATATATATATATATATATATATATATATATATATATATATATATATATATATATATATATATATATATATATATATATATATATATATATATATATATACATATATATATATATATGTGTGTGTGTGTGTGTGTGTGTGTGTGTGTGTGTATTTACCTAGTTGTATTTACCTAGTTGTAACATACAGGAAAAGAGCTATGCTCGTACTGTCCCGTCTCCAAATCTACTATTATCCAGCTTGCCTTTGAAGTCCTGAATACTTCTTGTATTAATCACTTTTGCATCAAGGTTGTTCCAGGCTTCTATGCTTCTATACGGGAAGCTGTATTTTTTGTTGTCCCTCTTGCATGTTGTCCTTTTCAATTTCTTCTCATGACCTCTTGCACTTCTATCGTCCCACACAAACAGATCTTCTCTATCAATTTTTTCCAGGCCCATTGATGGAAAATGGGTCTCTATACACTGCTATAAAATCTCCCCTTTCTCCTCTTTTCTCAAGAGTTGGGAGTTTTAGTCTTGAAAGTCTTTCCTCATATGTTAAATCTCTCAGGCTTGGAGCCATTTTTGTGGCTGCTCTTTGTATTCTCTCAATCTTCCTTATACTGTATCCTTCTTTTTATGTGGTGACCAAATCACTGCCGCATATTCCAACCTTGGTCGAATCAAAGATGTTATCAATTTCTTAATCATCTCTTCATCCAGATATTTGAATGCCATTCTTATATTCCTCAGCAACTGATATGTATCTCCTGTGATCTTGTTTATATGCTTCTCAGGTGACAAATTATCCGTAATCCACACTCCCAGATCTTTTTCGACCTTTGTTTTAATTATCCATTCATTTCCTATCGAATACTTTCCTCTCTGTCTCTTTTTGCTACTGCCCATTTCCATCACTTTACACTTTTTAGCATTAAACTCCATTTCCCATAGTTGACTCCATCTGAAAATCTTATCTACATAGATCCTTTTGTAAATCCTCACAGTCCTCTTTACTTTCTACTTTTCTTAGTAATTTAGCATCATCAGCGAATAAACTCATATAACTGTTCACTCCCTCTGTCATATCATTTACATAGACCAAGAACATCACTGGGGCCAATACTGATCCTTGAAGAACTCCACTTATCACACTGCACCATTCTGACTTCTGATCTTTTATTACTGTTCTCATCTCTCTGTTGCTCAAAAAGTTTTCCATCCACTTCAGCAAACCACCCTTCAATCCTCCTACATGTTCTAGCTTCCAGAGCAGTCTCTTGTGAGGTACCTTGTCAAATGCCTTCTTTAGGTCCAAGTATATGCAATCGACCCACCCCTCTCTTTCCTGTGTCACATCGATCACTCGAGTAAAAGCTTAATAAATTCGTTGTACATGACATTCCTCCTCTAAATCCAAACTGGCCACCTGCGAGTGTGTTTGTCTCTTCCAAATATTTCAACCATCTGTCCTTCACAATTTTTCCACACATTTTTGCCACTACACTTGTTAATGATATTGGCCTGTAATTTAATGGTTCTTCTTTGTCTCCTCCTTTGTGAATTGGCCACAAATATTGCTCTTTTCCAATCAAGCGGGACTCTGCTCTCCTTGAGTGAACTCTCAATTACACTATGTAACTTTCCTGCTAGTTGGTTACTGCACTCTTTCATTATTCAATTCGACACTCCATCTGGACCCGGGGCTTTTCTCACATCTTGACTTTCCATTAGCCTTTTTACTTCTATTATGTCTACTTTTATGTCTTCCATTATATTTTCTTTTGCTGTTATATTTTTCGTTTTAAATTCACTTTCTCTTGTAAATACAGTCTGTAAGCACTTATTCATCACCTCGGCCTGTTGTAATGCATCTTCGTACACTATGCTTTCTACCTTCAGCTTATCTATTCCTTCCTTGTTTTTCATTTTTCCATTTATATATCTATAGAAAAGTTTCGGTTCGTTCTTACATTTTTCTATTATATTTCTCTCATAGTTACTTTCTTCTTCTCTTCGGATTCTTACATATCATTTCTAGTTTTTGTACTTCTCCAAAGGTTGATACCTCCTTTTTTCCTCCAACTATTCCATGTTTTTTCTCTTTCTAGTCTTGCTAATTCCATTTTCTGTTAAACCATTCATTCTTTTTCTTTCTCTGATAACTATCCTTGGAACATAACTATTTATTCCTTCTGTGTAAATTCGGATGAACTCATCCCATTTTTTCTGGTACTCCTTGTTGCATGGAAATTACTCCAGTCTGTCTCTCCGAAAAATGTTCTTAAATCCGTAAAAGTCTGTTTTTCCAAAATTTGTATTTTTCCTTTCTTGGTTTTTCTCTTCTCCCTCTTTTTTGCTATCATTTACTTAAAATTCTAAGTACATGGTCACTTTTTCCAAGGGGCACTGAAAATTACTTTTTTAATTCTTCCGTTTTTTTCTAAATAGTAATCTGTCTTGATGGTTTTTTCCCTACCTCTAATTTTGTACTTTTTAATCCACTGAGTCTAATTTTTCATTACCAAATCCAAAAATGCCCCCCCCATGAGTTTTCTCCCCTTCATATACCATTCTTCCCAGCAAACTTCTTTTCAGTTTAAAATCTTTCCATCATAATTTTGTTCTCCCCAATTTTCCAGCGTATTCTTTAAAATTTGCTTTGTCTCTATCAAAGTCTCCATACTCTCTCCCCCCCGGAAACTGTCTTTGGGGGAACATATACGGTACAATCTCTTATCTTCCTTTTTTCATCACCCCTCTCCTTTAACACCTCGGGCCATACCTTCTCCTTTTTTTCCCCAAATTCCACTCCCCCTCCTTCCCTTTTTAAAACCCTTACACCCCCTCCCTTTTCTGATTTCTGTTTCGCCCCATACATTATATTGACCCTCCCCAACTGGCACAGCCTCAGAATCCTCAGCTTCTTTTTTACTAAACCAAAAATGTCTGGTTTTTTTGCTCTCGTAATCGTTTACTTCTGTTAATGTTGACCTCACCCCCTTTTTATTGTGTACGTACCTCCTCCTTTTTTTTTTTATTTTTCCCTTTTAACTGTCTTCTCTTACTCTTTCTGTTTTAGATACCACTTCTTCAGTTTTTGGTCCAAAACTCTCCAATAGAATTTCTGTTTTTCCTCTTCCGTTCTCAATTCGTTTTTTTCTTTGGCTTCTTTAAACAGTACATTCAATCTGGCTCTTTCTTCCTCATTCATATCTTTTCTTATCCATATTTTCTTATATTCTTCTGTCTTTGCCAGTTTCCATGCCTTAGACAATATATCTTGTGCTGTAGTTTGTGACCTAAACGTAACTTTTAAGGGGCGGGCCCCTCCCTCCTCATATTTGCCTAACCTGTGTATCTCTTCTATTTCTTCTTCTATCTCCGTATTTTCTTCTACTACTTTAAATATTTCTTTCGCCACTTTCTTTTCTTCCTCTTCTCTTATGTTTTTCTTGGGCAGCACTTTCTCTTTAAAACCAAAAATGATGACACATTTCTTTTTGTCCACCGTATCTCTTACTAAATTTTCTTTTTGTTTGATTACTTTGACCACTTCTTGGGTCAGATTTTTCTTTTCATTTTCTTGATCTTCTATTATTTGGCGTAAGCTTTCTTGGTCTTTTTCTTTTTCTATCTTCCATGTTTTTCTTTCATCTTTCATTTCCTCTTGTGTCATTTTCCATTTCTTATGTACTGCATTAATTTCTGCATGCATTTTCACTACCTTTTTGTCGTCTTCTTTACAATTTAGTTCGTTCCACTCTATTTTTCAAAATAGTATTCTCTTTTTCCAGTACGAACACTTTCTTTTCCATCTTCTCTAGTTTATCCATCATTTCGTGTACTACATTTTCTAGCATTATGACTCTTCTCTGGTTCATTTTCAGCCCTAGTAAGTCTTTTTCTTTGGTATCAAAGCCATCAAAAGGCGTCTTGGCGGGATCTTCCATCTTTGTTTACTTATTTTACTTCCAATTTTTTTCACTTTTTAGGCTAATCATTTGGAGACGGGACTATTTAACTGCACAGCTCTCACCTATAGGTACTCAAGGTCTCTTTGGGTCCTCTGCGCGCGCGTGTGTGTGTGTGTGTGTGTGTGTGTGTGTGTGTGTGTGCAATTTCTTAAGTTTCGTATCTCCATTTGTGTTTCCGCAGATGCACCTGTACTATGCCATTTCTGGGGGCAAGGAACCTACTCTACAACTTAGAGCAGTGGACCTTGAGAGCAGTGTAATATTCAGTACAATCAACAAGCATGGAACTGATGATCTAGTGTTTCATTGGACTCATTTATCGGCTTCCGTATCTCATGATAGACGTTTTTATGTAAGTGAAGGATTGGAAGCTCTTACATATGGAAATAGATTGAGAAACTGGCTTTTCATCTGTTCTTCTCATAGTCCTGTCATTTCCCTTATTACATCCGTCACATATTCCAATACCCAGAGGGAGAGAGGTAGACAGACAGACAAACAGATAGATAGAGAGAGAGAGAGAGAGAGAGAGGAAACAAAAAACAGAGAGAGAGATAGACAGACAGAGACATAGAGAGAGAGAGAGAGAGAGAAATTCAGATTTAATACTTTTATTCACAATATTAACTGTTGAGAAAGTCTTATCGTACCTACANAGCGTTAAACCCCCTACGCAGACTTTTTGAGCACTTTCTCTAGAGCACTCTCTCTGTCAGGCATTTTTAAACCCAGCTGAACAGGAGGGGGACCGCCTCCCACGCGTCGCAGCGAGGGGTCGCGCAGGACCTCTCCCTCCTGATTCCCACCGTTGAGGGCGATGCCCCCGGAGGTTGCTGGCCCAAAGTAAACACAAAAAAAGGCCGGACGGAGGACGGACGGCGGCCAGGCGACGCGCTTCAGGGGGTGGCGGCCGCCGCAATTTCCCTGGTGGCCGCTTCCTGCGGGGGCCGGGGGTGGCCTTTCTGCATGGGGCGAAAGGGCCCCACCCCTACACCTGCTTCACGGCCGGCAACCTGGCCCGGGGAGATGATGGTGAGGGACCGGGGCCTCCCGTACACCCCTGAGCCACACGGGGCCTGCCCAGGACATGAAGCAGACCCGCCCCACCTCCTCAAGCGATGGAACTGGAAAGGGCCCTTCCCCCCCTCTCAATACGGTGTTGTGTGTGGGTGGTGTATTTCCTGTTTTTTACCTTTTGTAACATACGGGGAAAAGAGATGCTTACTGCCCCGTCTCCAAACCTATTATCCAGTTCCCTTTAAAGCCTGAATACTTCTTGTTTAATCACTTTTGCATCAGGTTGTTCCAGGTTCTTGTTCTATACGGGAAACTGTATTTTTTATATCCCTCTTGCAGCCTTTTTCCCAATTTCTTCTCAGACCTCTTGTTTCTGTCGTCCCACACAAAAAAAACTTCTCTAAATTTTTTCCAGCCCCAGTGCTCTTAAACTCTATAAAATCCCCCCTTTCTCTTTTTTTCTAAAGGTTTTGGGGATTTTTTAGTTTTAAAAGTCTTTCTTCAAGGAAAACTCTCGGGTTGGACCCATTTTTTTGGCTGCTTTTGTTTCTCTAAATTTCCCTTTATCCTTTTTTATGTGGTGCCCCAAATCACTCCCGAAATTTAAACCCTTGGGTCGAATCAGAGATGTTATAATTTTTGATCTCTTTCATCCAAAATTTTGAATCCCATTCTTATATTCCCAGCAACTGAATGTATCCCCTTGATCTTGTTTATATGCTTCTCTGGTAAAATTTGCCCTTTAAACCAAAAACCCAGATTTTTTTTGCCCTTTGTTTTGATTACCCACTTTCCACGAATATTTCCTTCGTCCTTTTGCTACTCCCCATTCCATCACTTTACATTTTTTGGCATTAAATCCATTTTCCCTAGTTGACTCCTCTAAAAATCTTATCTGACCTTTTGTAACCTCACATCCCTTTATTTCTATTTTCTTAGAATTTAGCATCATCAGGAATAAATCATATAACTGTTTCCCTCCTTTTCATACATTTACATAGACCAAAGAACACACGGGGCCCAAATACTGATCCTTGAGGAACTCCCTTATCACATGCCCATTTGATTTTTTGATCTTTTTTTACTGTTTCATCCTCTGTTGCTCAAAAAGTCTTCCATCCATTTCAGCAAAACCCCCTTCACCCTCCTACATGTTTAGTTTTCCAGAGCAGTCTTTGTGAGGTCCCTTGTCAAATGTCTTCTTAGGTCCCAAATAAAAGCAATCGACCCACCCCCTCTTTCCGTGTCAATCGACACTCGAGAAAAAATCAATAAAACGTTTTTACATGACATTCCTCCCCAAACCAAATGGCCACGCGAGTGTGTTTTCTCTTCCAAAAATTTCAAAACCCTCGTCCTTCAAATTTTTTCACACATTTTTTTCCACTACATTGTTAAGTACGGCTGTAATTTTGGTTCTTCTTTGTCACCTCCTTTGTGAATTTGGGACAATATTTGTCTTTTCCAATCAAGCGGGGGCTCGCTCTCCTTGAGTGAACCTTATTACACTATTTAATTTTTCCCGCTAGTTTGGGTTTCTGCACCTTTATTATCCAGTTCGACACTCCATCTGGACCCCGGGGGTTTTTCAACTTGACTTTCCATTAGCCCTTTTTTCTTTTTTACCTTTTTATGTCTTCCATTATATTTTCTTTTTCTATTTTTTTCGTTTTTTAAAATTTCCCTTTTTCTTGTAAAAACAGTCTTTAAGCACTTTTCATACCTCGGCCCGTTGTAAGCATTTCATACCTTGCCTTCACCCTTTAATCTATCCTTTCCTGTTTTTTATTTTTCCCTTTTTATATCTATAGAAAAGTTTCGGTTCATTCTTACATTTTTCTATTAAATTCCTCTCAGAGTTACTTTCTTCTTCTCTTCGGATTCTTACATATTCATTTCTAGTGGTTTTGTACTTCTCCCAAAGGTTGCTGCCACCTTTTTTCCTCCAACTATTCCATGTTTTTTCTCGTTCTAGTCTTGCTAATTCACATTTTCTGTTAAACCATTCATTTTTTTTCTTTTCTCTGATATCTATCCTTGGAACATAACTATTTATTCCTTCTGTGTAAACTCGGATGAACTCATCCCATTTTTTCTGGGTATTCGTTGCTGCATGGAAATTACTCCAGTCTGTCTCTCGAAGAATGTTCTTAATCCGTCAAAGTCTGCTTTTCCATAATTGTATCTTCCTTTCTTGTGTTCTTCTTTTCTCCCCTCTTTTTTGCAATCATTTACTTCAAATTCAATAAGTACATGGTCGCTCTTTCCAAGTGGGCACTGATAATTTAATTTACTAATTACTTCCAGTTCTTTCGTCAATAGTGTGTGTGTGTGTGTGTGTGTGTGTGTGTGTGTGTGTGTGTGTGTGTGGTGTGTGTGTGTGTGTGTGTGGTGTGTGTGTGTGTGTGTGTGTGTGTGTGGTGTGTGTGTGTGTGTGTGTGTTGTGTGTGTGTGTGTGTGTGTGTGTGTGTGTGTGTGTGTGTGTGTGTGTGTGTGTGTGTGTGTGTGTGTGTGTGTGTGGGGTGTGTGTGTGGTGTGTGTGGTGTGTGTGTGTGTGTGTGTGTTTTCCTTGCTGCAGCATAATACTACAACACCTGAGCTTTACTCATGTGGTTTGTTTTTGCCCCCCCTTCACCCCAGATGATGTACCAGCGGGAGCAGAGGTGTCTGGCAACCCTGGCAGACCAGCAGAAGGAAGAAAGTGACAAAGAGAAGGTGCAGGCGGTGGTGGGCTTGCAGGAAGCCCTTTTTAAGAGCTACACAGACAGCCACACAGAGGCAGGCCATGTGAGCACAACGGTGGGTGGCGATGCCCTGCTGATAGCCTGCCGTCATGGCTTGTTACAGCTGCTGCACCTGCTGCTGGCTGTGGCGAGGCTTGCCCCGGATACTGTGGTGGACATGGTCTGCGGCACCACGGCGCTGCACGAGGCCGCTGCTCACGGCAAGTCTGGGTGTGTGGCCCACCTGCTGCCCGCCCTGCAGGCCGCCTCCGCCGCCAACGCAGGGAACGTGGCCGCCATTGCATCGGCCGCCGCCACCAATACAGACAATACACGGCTGCACAGGTACCACCCACTGCAGCCCGACAGGTACGGCCACACGGCCCTCGTACTGGCCGCCATGTTTGGCCACAAGCACACACTTGAGCTGCTGCAGCAGAGTGTGGGGCAGGATCCCCCCTGCAGGGCCGGCACCAATGCCAAGCAGGTTCACCAGAACTTTGCCGGCTACCTGCGCCGCTACAGCCGCTACAACGAGGCGGAGAGGAAGACGCCCTCGCCCCTGGACCACTGGGACCCCGACGTGACCCTCCAGAGGCTCCTGGACGGCCTGGACCTCAACAAGCTGCCCAGCGACGCCAGGAAGGCAAACGTGGATTTCGGCGAGGAGAGCGAGGCCACGAGGGTGAAGGGGGCCGTGTTACGGGCGGCGGGCATCCTCCTGGGCCGGGCGGCTGCCGTGGGCACTGCCTACATGGGCGGGCGTGAGCTGAGGGTGAGGCTGGTGGGCAGCGGGAGGGACGGCTCCAAGATGTTTGCCCCCGACGAGTTTGACATCAACGTGGTGGTGGTGCCGAGTGACCAGGTGCGGGTGAGCGTGCGGCGGGAGAGTGACCCGTCCCTCATGTTCAAGGGTCACGCCCTCAGGATAGACGTGGAGACACAGGACCCACACCTGCGGGGGGAGTGTCTGGCCGAGGACCTGTACGAGGCCCTGAGTGACGCCCTGACAGACTGTGTGCTGGACGACGCCCGGCTCAGCGTGGTGCCGCCGGGCCTCACCAAGACACAGGTGGGCGTGGCATTGTCCCTGGCCTGGCAGGGGGCACAGTACCCCCTGCTGCTGGTGGGGGTGGACCTGGTGCCCGTGCTGCAGGTGCCCTGGGACGCCAAGATAGCCCGGCCTCCCCTCACCCCGGCCGGCGCCGGCACCATGCACCTCAGTGCCACCACGGACGGCTGGTGGCGCTGCAGCTTTGCACAGCTGGAGGCGGAGGTGCTGGCCGGCCTCTCCCCCGAGCAGCGCGACGTGCAGCTGTCTGCCAAGCTGTTGCTGTGTCACCTGAAGGCGGAGCGCTGGATGCCACGGCGCATGAAGGCGTCCAGCACGTGGTGGTGCGGCCGCTCCTGGAACGTGGCCGTGCCGGGAAGCTTCTGCCTCAAGAGCTCCATCTTCCTGGTGCTGCAGGAGAAGGCGGCGGCCGGGACACCCTGGAGGGACGACAACGCCATCCTGGGGGTGATGGAAGTGTTTGAGAGGATGTGCGGCTCAGAGGACGCGTCCACCTCCGCCGGGCGGCAAGACCTCCTCCCGGCCCTGAAGATGAAGGCATACTTTGGGGGGGAGTGCGAGGGAGCCAAGGATGCCGCCAATGCCCGCCTCATCGCCCAGCACCTCAGGAGGTTCTTGGTGCGCCGCCAGCGCCGGCGCCTGGGCCTGCACACCCTTGTGAGGTGGTGCTGGTGGTGCTGGTGGAGGCTGAGGTGGTGGGTGGCGAGGGTGTGCCAGCCACTGGTGCTAAGCAGCATCTGGCGAGCACCGGTGCCTGGCATCAGATAGTGCCCCACACTTCAACTGTTTAAACTGTTTCATTAGTGTTCTAGTAATTCTTTGGTCCATCTAGTATTCCGTATACTTCCACAATTCCTGGTCCCATGTGTACTTCATGAGTCTCACAGTCGTGCTGCTCCACGCACTGCCATCCATGACTGGTAAGAATCACAGCAGTCACACAGCTGTGTCTCACAAAGACTAGTGTGTTCATCATGGGTCTGAACTCACACTGTCATGTTTGCCTCTGAAAGGTTGCCTCTCATCAGGGACTGCAGGCTACTTCATTTCTCAGGTAAAGTTACTGAAATGTTATTTGCTGTAATATTTCCTCCACCTATGTTATGCAGCCTATAAGCCGAGCTTGGAATCTGAATACAATAAAGGAATGACATCCCGCTGGCCACCGCTGGCCACCGGCGCCACGCAGCAAGGGTGCAGCTCAGGGTGTCAGGAGTTCAAGAAGCTGTTTTGGCTTAACCCCTTGAGACCCAGAACGTAATTTCCATTGTAATGTGTGTACCATTAGACAATTTTTAGTGAATATAAGTAATGTTTTATAGATATGACCTGTTTATTATCCTTGTCCACTTACTAATTTGGTATACCCAGTTACTTTTTGAATTTTTATGGGTCGACAACATACAATTGTTTATAGCAAAGGAAAGATCTGGCGGGGGAGGTGTTAAAGACTAAATATCTATTTTCTAAAAGTATGAATCGCTGGTAAAACTTTTGTTGAGGAGTAGAAATGTCAGCCCTTAGTGAATTATCGCA